>CAKNYM010052163.1:0-48714 GCA_932195095.1 Andricus curvator | reverse complement strand
ATAACTTCCCTACGCTTCAATAAAATATATTAATATTATAGGTCAATCCATTCGTTTCGAACCAAGGAATCTTTTATATTCTTGCATCAACTTTGAATTATGTCAATGAAAAAAGTTTTACTATAAAAAACCGATTTTTCAAATATTATTAAGTGCTCAGAAAAAATGCAACAAACATTTTTAGAAATCCTTCGGCCAGTTTCAAGATATTAGTCGGGAAAATAAGCCCTGCAAATTTCATCAATTTATCTGCGACCGTTTTCAAGTTATCGCGTTCACAAAAAAGCGTGACATCCACACATCCACACACATCCGGACAATTGCTTGGAACATTGTATTAGACATTTTTAAATTGGGGAAGGTTCAATTAAATGAATTTAAAAATTTTCGAAAATGTTACCATTACAAAGATTCCTCTATGAGGAAGCAAAAAGAATTAAAAAAACTCTAACACTATACATTTAACCAAATGAAGAAACAGCGCACTTTAATACTCTGTTAACACTTTAATACTTCAAATTTTTAAATGTCACAATCAAAATATCGACAGATTTACTGACTAATTTTTTTTGTTTTATTCTATTCTATTAATATTAAAAACAAAGAATGGAAAGGAAGAATGTATTCCTATTAAGAGAAAATAAACAATTCGATAACACAAACCTCCATATCGACTCAATTAGGACACCACGACAGATTTTGAAAACTGATCCCAAAACAAATCTATCTAATACACGACTCCTTCTGCAATAACAGACCCTTTAGATACAGACAGAATTATACCACTCCAAACGCCGACCCCCCAACCCCCCTACCGGGGGGGGGGGGGAATTCATTAACCAAAAAATCGAAAACTTATTAGACATTAGCACAAGTAAAAAGGACCTGGAAAATAAAATAAAGGACCATACCCTAGAACTAGATTTATACATAGACTCCCAAACTGTAACAGAACTGGACAGAGAACTGGACGAAATCTCTGGAATACACCCGAACCTCCGCGGGGGAGGGGGAGTGTAATAGAACTATTACCACAAACGGGGACTCGTTACGACCCCAGACTAAAGGCTCGCCGTGCCGAACCCGAAACCAGACGGAACCCCCGAAGGGCCCCGAATTCCCGAACGATAACGCGCGCGAGAGTCAGTCTTGCTCCGTCGCTAGATGCGAAATATCGTTTTACCCTCTCTCAAAATACGCCACGGCGAAGTGCCCCTCTGGGACTATTCTAAGTGTCTTTCGGGACTATCCTAAGTGTCTTTTGGAATCATTCGAAGTGCCTTTCGGGATTATTCGAAGTGCTTTCTGGGACTATTCCAAGTTTCTCCTGGAACCATTCGGATTACTTGCTGGAACCGGCTCTCGGCCGCCTGTTGAAACCGTCTCTGGACCGCCTCCTGGAAAACCATCAACCACGACGCCGATCCCCAGCCGGACTCGACTACGTCACTGCCAGGCTTCCGCCCCTATTTCTCCACCTGCACCTAACCACGGGCCATCGCCTTTCGCCAAAATGTAAGTGGCAATAAATGTTATTCTCTTTTTAAACAATCGAAGTTTTCATTATGTATCCATCCTCTTCTCGGTTCCCCGCCTCATATTTCCCTCCTCCGCATTACCCCCGTAATAACTTTTAGTAAAAAAGAAACTTTCGTACAAGATGTTACGAAAAATGTACTACATTCATTATATTTTTACTTTTTTTGTTATATAATACTAAAAAGTATAGCAAATCCATTGATTATAGTAAAACTAACAATTTTCTTCCTCATTTCACATATAGGATTTAAAAATATTCTCTCATTTTATAAAAAATAGTATGCAAAAATAGTCTCTACACAGGAATGGAAAAAGGGCACAATTGTCCCCATATTTCAATCAGGAGATCGCAATAATGTCAAAAATTATCGTCCGATAACAATACTCAGTACCTTGTCCAAAGTATTCGAAAGCATTATTTATGATACATTAATGCTAGTTTTTAACAACACCATAATTAAAGAGCAGCATGGCTTTGTGAGCGGGAGGTTCACCTTTACGAATTTATGCACCTTTACACATTATATATTTCAATCTATCGAATCTGGACATCAGGTGGATAAGATTTATACAGATTTTTCAAAGGCATTTGATACAGTCGATCATGGTATTCTGGTGGCGAAGCTCAAGTCAATGGGACTCACGTCAAAAATTCTTTCATGGTTGTCTAGCTATCTAAACAACAGAATGTATTCTGTTCGAGTTAGCGGAAAATATTCTACCGTTTTTTCTGCCACCTCAGGGGTGCCTCAGGGATCACATCTTGGTCCGCTTTTGTTCCTCCTACATATCAACGACTTAGGAACTATTTTCAAATTCTCCTCTTTTCTATTATATGCCGATGATCTTATAATTTACAAATCAATTCGCTCCCTCATGGATTGCATCGAATTGCAAAGTGACCTTAACAGGTTGCAGTGCTGGTGCTCTCTAAACGGGATGCAGTTCAACATTAAAAAATGCTTCATTATTTCATTCACAAGAAGGAGGACTAGGATTATACACAATTACACGCTTGAGGAAGATGAACTAACTAGAGTGAGTAGAGTGCGTGACCTGGGGCTATTACTTGACGAATTGTTGTGTTTTAATGATCAAGTGACCGAAGCCATTCATAAGGCCCTTAAATCACTGAGCTTCGTTATTCGGAATGCCATGCTTTTACATAATCCAATAGCTCTTAAAACCCTGTACTTCGCCTTGGTTCGTCCTCATCTTGAATACGCTTCCATCATTTAGGTCCCACAGTACATGATCCATAAAATTAGACTTGAGAGAGTTCAGAATCGTTTTCTTCGACTTGCAGCCAGGCAGCTCGGAATGATAATGAATAGACGCGATCACAATTACGATATCAGATTTTTATTAAATATCCCCAAATTGTCGTCAAGGATGGTATGCACTCACGTCAATTTGTTATATAGCACACTAAATAACATAATTGACTGTCCTTCAATACTCGCTGAAATATGTCTAGATGCCCCTGGAAAATGTCTTCGTAATTATAAATTGTTTAAGCTACCTTCGCATCGCACTAATTATGGGGAGAATTCAGCGCTCACACGCATTTGTAGAGAAGCGAACGACTTATGCAATGAACTCGATTTTTTTAATATGTCAGCGTTCCAATTCAAAACCATACTACGCAGACTCATTGATACTTCTGTTAATTAATATCTGAGCATTATTTGCTAAACTTTTAATTTTCAATCATAATATATTGCAATTATTACTTGTGTCGCAAAGCGAAATTGTAAATTGAGGGCTACGACTGATGAGTGCTGACATCTGCAATGGGGACTGACTTGGAATCAAAATTGTGCTTGAAAAGGTTCTTCAGACAGAGTCGTGTGAGACACCTTGCGCGTGTAACACCGTCGGTAGACACTAAATGTTTATATCGTGATCCGTATGAATCAAATTTTAACGTATAAATTGACGCAGTGAAAGTTACAGTCCATTTTAATATTGAATTGCTTTTTTGAAATTAGAATAAATTGAGATGCATACAAATTTGTGGTGTCGTTACTGAACTACATACCTGCCAAGAAATGATTATGGAACTTAATCACACATACAAAGGAAGTTTATGAATTTTTTAGTGTGTGGATTCGACAACTTGCGTTGTCATAGCGGCCGCCGTTGAACTATTGCGCCAATATTTGGACTTACACCTAATTTTTGTTATCGTCAATACTAAAATTTATACAAGGGTCGTTCACTGTTTCAATAAATAAATAAATAAATTACTTATTATTACGTGGAAGCAACATCGATTTCAACTATACGAAAATTTTCGGAAGTATAAAATTAACAGTTTCAGCGAATATTTTGAATAGTCTGATTAATTATTTTCCAGTTTGCACCTAAAATGGCAACTTCGGAGGACAGAATAAATAACTCGTGAGACAAACTTTGAAATTATTTTTGATATCCGAAACTCTAAAATATTTAACCCTCTTCTTGAATATTTTCTTTTTCTATTCAAAATAAGTTATATTATCTATTAATTTCAAATATTAAAAAAAATGTCCATAATATAATTTAGCTATTTTTTATTTTTTGTTTGCGATAAGTGAATGACCAACACATTCTGCGTACTTTTTTGTTTATAATTTCTAAACGAAGTATTCTAAAATTTCGAAAAATGAATCCCACTTGAAGTGGTCAACTTTGTGTCAACTACTCTTCAGATTATGCGCAAGAAAGGAGCAGGTGGAAGTTTGTTAGAGACTTGGAGTTTGTATAGAGTATTTTACTAGATCAAAACTAGTAGAGAAGATCAAAGCTTTAGGCGTCATTTTTCTAGCCTCTAATTATCAGTTTTGTATAATTTTCTAAAAAGAAGATATGGAAAAGATAATTGTTTAATGATTAATTAAAAGTATTACATGTTTTAAATGTGCGAATGTAAAAATTTAAAAAACATAGCTGTTTAAATAATTCGAATGTTAAATATTCAGGTTTCTCACGATCTGGCAATTATTTTATTTGAGAAACCCAGCAAACTTTTTTTCTTGAAAATTTGTTAGCACGATTAAAATATCAATATACCTTTTCTAACAATAAAAGTCACGCTTTTCGATTCCTGGCAGAGTTTCTGTTGCATAACTTGTAACAAAACTAACAAAAATTCACATTCTGAACTGACCTTATGAGTTAACAATCCGACCGGAAATAATCTACCTTTTCGTTGAATTGAGGAAGAGTAAATTAAATTTAGCGCTCATACACTCAGTTACACAAGCGAGGAGAATGTTCACTAATTCGTAGTTTTGCTGACATTTGGCCTTTTTTTTAAATACATAAGAGTTTGTTGTCAAAGTAAAATCTTACCTGTTGCTTTCCTTGATGAGAAAACAAACCAAGAATGTTTAAAACTTAAATTCTAAACATGCCACCGCAAGTAGTGCATTATTTCTTTTTAAATCATGACAATTGTAAACAATTTCTAGCTTCTGAGATACGTACTGATTTTTGAAAAATAGATTAGAGTTTTTCATCAAAGTGAAATCTTGCCTGCTGTACTCCCTGATGGAAAAACTACCCAATACATTTTTGAAATATAAATTTCAATCATGTGACCGGAAGTGATGCAGTATTTTCTGAAAGCGAGGTGAAGTTTTACTAATTCCTCACTTTGCTGACCATTGGTCTATAAACAAACAAAAATGGTAAGAGTTTGTCGTCAAAGTAAAATCTTGCCTGTTGTATTCCTTGATGAAAAAAGTACCCAAAAAACTTTTGAAGCATAAGTTTCAATCATGCAACTCGTCATTTAAGACTTTTTCGTGAGTTTACGCACACTCAGACTCAGATATCGAATGTGAACTACACATGCAAGCGCTCTTACCGCTCAACCCTTACTTACATTCCGAACAATGATATTCCCTACAAAGTAGTAAGTTTGGGAATTTATTTTTCAAAAAGTCAATGTCTAACTGTCTACACGTATACCGAAAAAAATTCGTCTATCCGTACTAAAATTTCGTTAGCCCCTTTTTTTAGGTCCTATTATTCATATCGAAAAAATCTGTCTGTACCGAAATTATAATACACGTAGCCACGGGCTTTCGAAAAACGATGTTAAGCCATCCAGGGCCAACTCAAACGGTCGAAAGGATTTTATGTGTCAATTGTAATTCAATTAAAAATGTTCATTTAACAAAACTATGAATATGTTGACATTTTTCTACACTGTTAAAAAATCTGATCGAAATTTAATATACATGTGAGTAAAGTCATTTGCACATACCGTACATTAATTTTAATATACCATCATGTTGTAAAATTAATATACATGTATATTAAAGTCGGTAAAACAGAATGCGTGAAAACAACAAGTCCTTTGATACCTTCAGATCTTGTCAAATTTAAAAAAATAAAGCAATAACCTTACATTCGTCGACTAAATTCTTACTTACAATTAAAGTGCAACGTACGGGTGGAATTATTCCTAAAATTCGCTGCGAATGTTAGAATTTTAACGTGAGTACAGGTGCTTGGAGGTTAGGTTTCTTAATTATTTGTTTAATTGAACTTGTCTCTGAAAAACCAGTGTAGTTTACATTCATCTAGGAGAAAATATTCTTTTTGATAATTTATAATTGAAATTTGCTGCCAGAATTGTTTTTAATTTTTGTAAAGTGCAAATATCGGACTTTTCTGATAAATGATCAATATGCGGTATATGAAATTTAATAACATAGTCTCTTAATGGCGATTCAGTATACCTAGGTATTAGATTTAATATACAAATGTATATTAAATGTATATTAAAATTGCAAACATTTTTAACAGTGTAGTACACCTTAGGGCTTATTCTATATACTGTATATCTATATACAAAAATTACTTTTCTTCATCCCCTAGCCGAAAGTACGTCTTCCCGGTCGCATTTCTGTCCGGAAACAGTGGCTTTTGCGGTCTGCTAGAGTTAACACGATCTCTGATTGGCTGCGAGATTTTTGTGGCTCGCTGACGTAGCAACCTGACATAGCAACGCTCAGTATTGTGTTATTGTGTACTTAGCCTCTGAAAAATATTTATCTTGACAGGTGAATGGAAAAAAGAGACCGTCGGTGTGTTCAACCTCAAAACTGATCGATTAGCGTCGTTGCGATTTTTGTGCATGACAAGACGACACAAGACCTCAAAAATAGTTCTTCCTCGTCTGGCGGACGAGGAAGAAGTATTAAGAAAACATATAAAAATGTGTTTTTGATACCAGCCCCGACCAGCAAAACCTCGGCTCCGCCTCGGCTTTGCAGAAATCGGGCGCGCGACCGAATCTCATGCATCCGCTCAGCTGACCCGAGAGCAGCAGCGGCGCTACGCGAGGTGGCGCGCGTGATGATGCGGGCCACAAAAGAAAAAGCATCCGAACCAGCAGCCGACAAGGAATTTTATTAATTAACATTAATTATCAAACGTACTTTCGGCTGGGGATGAAGAAAAATAGTATACGATACACGGCCAGAAGTATTGGATACCCTGGCGTGCGTATACCCGGAAATCCAACTTTCTGGCCTTGGGTCGTAATATACTATTTTATACTAGGGATTCAAGCACATTTTAGCCTTAAATTTGTAGTTTTTCGAAATCGAAAACTGAAGAAATTCATTTCTAGATTTGAAATTAAAATTATAGCATTATTTGTTTAATAAAAGAAATCAAATTTGGGGGTAGTATTTCTAAAAACATGCACTCATTTCTCGCAGGATGTCTCCGGAAAGAATAAGATAAAATAATTTATAAAAAAAGCGTCAAATGAGCCCTATTTAAAGTATTTTTGGTAAATAGAGACTAAGTTAGTGATTAAGACAGACCCGTATAATTTAATTATTATTAAGGTAGTTAAAAAAAGCTTTTTTGGAAAGTCCAAATGATTTTAGAATTTTTCTAACTGTAGAGGACAAAACAATTAACTCTATCCATAGAAGAACTCGATCGGTTTATACAAAGTACTGATTCAAAGATGTTTTCTCCTATTCTATAAGAAAACGCGTAACCTCCATCTTGATGTTATGCCATTTTAAAAACTTGCCTCGCAGTATGCGTTAGCGTTAGCGTTACCCTTGATATTAGCTAAATACATGAGCCTGACACAGAAAAAAACACATTTTTTTAACAGTATAACTTTATAGAATATTAAATTCTGCATCGTTTTTCCGCTTTCGGAAAAGTTGTATCGCTTAAAGTTTTGGAATGGTAAAAAAAACGTTTTTTCCAAACTTAATGGCAACGGCCATACCACGCTGGAAACACCAGTTCCCGTTAGATCACTGAAGTTAAGCAGTGTTGGGCGCGGTTAGTACTTGGATGGGTGACCGTCTGATACTACTGCGTTGCTGTTGGCGATGGTGGGTGTGGTGAGCCCACACTTGTAGTTATTTACTACAAGAAACTATCCACCTAGAAACACTACCCGAATCGGGTAGTGTCACGCTTACCCCTTGAGGCTCGCCGAAAGGGAAATGGCTTAATGGTATATATATAATTTTAATTCTGTATTTGTTTTCAACTTGTGCTGAATATGGACAATTTTTATAATTCTTTTATGGAATTTTACCTAAAATACCCTTTATAGTATTATAAAAACAACTTTGTAACAGAAAAGTTAGAATTTTTATGAAAACAAACTAAAAAAATCTGCCCGCCGCGTGGGCACATTCTGATCGCGCTCCAGGCACGCGGTTCGCTTTACTCGTGTAAGAGTGACTGAGATGGTAATAAAGCAATCTTGATGCCGCATTTTGCCTTTAAATGTACTTCATTCCCACATGAGTTAAACAGAGAGATAGTATGTGTCCTAGGTGATCGGGGTGCACATGATACGCTCGGCAACTATCGTCGGAAAATTGTTGGCTCAAAATGCAACGACGGTATGCTAAAGTGGAAATGACATCGTCTTGGTACGCCCAAATTAAACCCTCCGTGCCCGACTTTAATCTGGGTAATTAAAGGAAAACAATCGTTAGCTCAACCGACATCGACTGCTTCTTCACATTTCTGTGGAAGGTGCCGTGCATCCTCTTGTCGGGGAACTGTTGGAGGAAGTTTTTCTCCTGTGATTTCTTCATCCAGGCCTGCAGGATTGAGTACTCGAGATGGATAATGTTTGATGCATTTGCCTTACCCCTGATATTAAAGACGAGTCTAATTGTTTCAGCAGCCTTGTCCGCTACTTGTCCGCATGTTTGTAGCAGATACTTTGTTCCTCGCCGACAGTTCGGAAGATCAAATCTGTCGGAGAAGACGTTTGTATCTGCATCGGAGAGCAATCTTTATAGATGTTACGCATTGAATAAGGCTCTCTGACACGCCCAAGTATTGGTAGGTCTCTCTAGCGCCAATGTGTTGTATAGTACTTCCGTCGGCAAGCTCAGTGTCCTCGGAAATACCAGCAAGACGTCCTCGCTCCAAATGAATCTTGACACATTTTTTTACCCGAAAATCCACGCCAATCTCCCGAATGCCAGAGATAGCGACAATAGTCCGAGGCAACAGAAGAGAGAGCTCATGGTGTCACGCGGAAAAACTCTCCTCCGGAGGGTGTCGCTGCTTGCAGTCACCCTGTGCTTCCCAAATGCGATGGTAAACCTTCTTTCCCAAAAGCACAGTAGCCTATGGGAAGTTGAATTAACATGTAGTACTGAACCCCTTCCCCTTTCCAGCAACTGGCATCTGAAAATGACACCAGTTCCCACTAAAACCGCGGTAAATCACACCGATGGTCACGTTTCAGGACCGTGAAATGAGTAGCCACTGAGCACGACGAAATCATATCGACAGGCAAGCGAAACCATCGTGTCTTGGGGACAATAATTTTAACCGAATATACCATGAACAATTTGTACTTCTTCTTCGTAATTCGTACTTCTAGCAAACTCGGCACTTCTCGTTCTGGACAATTGACTCTATCTCCCTTAAAGCGTTCAATAGGGCAGAGTCGCGGCCAACACCGTGAGAACGACAAAGATGGTAGTAAAGAACTCTTAGGGCCGCATTGTATCTGTAGAGATACGTCGTTTCCGCGTGAGTGGGATACCTGGATATTATGTGTCCTATGTGATCCGGATGTGCATGACATGCTCTGCACCTATCGCTAGGACCTTCTTGACGTAAAATGCGCAAAATGCGGACACCGTCCTGTCACGTGAAAATGTATCCGTGTTCAATGTCCATAGATAAGGAATGATCTTTTACACTTGTGTAAAAGTTTTCGTACATTTTCTAGTCGACGAGCTGTTCGAGGAAGTTGTTGAACACTGCTTTCTTCGCCCAGGTTTTTAGAAGTGAGGCATCTAGACAGAGTAATGCACTTTCCTCACTTCTGAAGTTAGGATCCAGGACAAGAGTCTCGGCCACCTGTTCCGCGGTTTTGTAAAAAAACATTCCTCTGCCAATCATCTCGTGATTTCTGACCATTTTCAGGAGAGGATCACTTCCATTTGCGACGATGTGCGCTGTGCTCAGGATAATTCGGTTATAAAGACACTGGAGATTTAGAAGACCGCGCCCGCCTTTACGGCGTGGGGTGTATAAGCGCGGAACGGACAATCTAGACATTTAGAATCTAGTATTAGCTTCCAGAGTTGTTTTATATTTTAAATTAATTTTAAAAGCCTGAATTTCAGCGCGAAATCGTTTAAAAAAACGATCAAAATAGTTTCACTTGAGGAAAGGTTCAAATTTAAGTTTAATTTAAGTTTGACAATTAATTAGCTGGCCTAGCCAAAGAAGCAGCAAGGAAGGTAAGGAGTGATACAGTCAGTAAGATATTTCGGACTAAGTACTCCGTCAGATTTAGATAACAAAAGAATGATATATTTAGACAAAGCACAAAATGTCAGCAATCGCGAGATATAAGTTTGATTATAATGGATTTGATAAGAAAGTCTTTTTGTTGGCAAATGAATAGTTTGACACGCCTGATAAAGAGCCGGAAGGGCTCATAAACGGTAAGACAACAAAGTGCATACTAACTCACGTTAGTATTAATTTATTTCATCTTTATTCATGATGTGTCCCCTAAGGGTTTACATGACTTCCGTTTCTTGCACTACCATCTACAAACTTTATATTATCCTATCCTTACTACTTGCAAATATTTACAACTATCTACATCAACTCTTATATCTAGCTCCTTACTTCTATATTAATATAGCGCAATTTTACTGCCGCAAGAGTGAGCGAGCGATCGAAAGCGAGCGAGTGAGAGCGAGCGCATCTTAATCTACTCATACTATTACATAATAACTACCTGTAACTACTTACAGATCTTTACGCTTCTAATCTATGCGACTTCCGTTTCCTATTTCCTTCACTTGCACTTCTCTTCTCTCTGATTCTCATTTTGTCATTTTTCCACATCCATTCTTTCATTCTTTCTCATTCGCCCCTCTAGTCCCCTCCAGCTCCTTCATCCACTCCTCACCCATTCCATCCTCCCCTAGAATCTTTACCACATTCTCTTGCCAGCTTTCTTTATCTTTCATTTCTCTCCTACATCCTTCCCATACATGCTCCTATGTTTCCTCCTCCCATTCAAATATTCTCCACTTTCTGTTCTCTTCTTTTTCCCAATACATCCCCTCCCTTACCTTGTTTCCCAATATAAATCTTGCTATTCTGGTCCATCTTCTCTCTCCCCGTCCCTTTTCTAAATACTTTGGTACTCGTTCCTTTTTTATCATCTTATACCATTTATTATATTTTGATTCCTCAATCATTCACCATCTTTCCATTAATTGTCTTTCCCTATCCATTCTCTCCAATTCTTCATAGCTTGCTCCATTCCCCTCTCCTATATCTCTAAAACTAAAAAACTCCCTCCTTTCTTCTTCCCATCTTGTTAGTTCTACCGCCCTCCCTCTTCTTTCTTCTACCTCCTTCAAACACTTTTTCGCTAACTCCCCTCCCTTAACTTCGTCTAAAATTGCCATGCTCTCTTACCCGCTCTAATACTTAATTTATCCCTCTGTGCTTCTTCTCTCACCATATATTCAGGCGTTCTCCAGTCTACTCCTAGCGTCCACCTTATATACCTTCCTTTTAAACTCTCAATCTCTTTCCTTTCCTTCCATCCCCATATCTCCGCTTCATAACCTAATACCGGCCATACCAGCGTATCAAATAACCACAGTCTCCTTCTCCAATCTTTCTTGAACCTTCTTTTTCCTATTCCCCATATCTGTTTCATTATCCATGCCGCTTTTTTTATCCTTTCTCCATCTCCCAGTCCATTCTTTCTTTCTTCCCCCTCCTTTTCTAAACCTCATTATCTTTGTCTTTTCTACATTTGAATTCAACTTTTTCCCATCTAAGTATTTCTCCCATCCTGTAATTAAGCCCGTCATTCCTTCTTCATCCTCTGCCATCAAGACTATATCGTCCGCGTATGCCAGTTTATATATCTTTTCCTGTCCCATCCTAACTCCTCCCCATCCCTTCCTCTTCATTTCTTCTTCTAAATCTGAGATTAATATATTAAATCCTTGAATTTCAATTTATTCCAATCCTTGCCTTAATCCTCTCACTAACCAGAAACTATCTCCTACTTCCTCTCCTACCTTTACCCTGCTTTTTGTCTCTCTGAAAATTTCCGATACTCTCCTTATTAAGCCCTCTCCTATCCCCTTTTTCACCATAACTTCTTCTATCTCGACTCGGTCTAAAGAGTCAAACGTCGCTTTTAAGTCTACGAATATTGCTATCATTGCCCCTTTCCCCCTTTAATTATTTTATTTATCAGATAATTCAGAACATATATATTGTTCATCAACCCCATCCTTTTTCTAAAACCTGTCTGATTCGGTGGCTCTATCTTTTTTCCTCAACTTCTTTCTTCAATCTCTCCGACAAAACCGTTACATATACTTTATACAATGTTGGCATCAGCGTTACAGCCCTATAATCTTTAACCTACTCCCCTTTGCCTTTCTTCACTATGGGTACCACTAATCCTTCTTTCCATAACTCTGGCCACCCCTCTCCTCTCCATACTCTATTATACAATAACCGTGCCCATTCCTTTAGTTCTATCCCCCCATATTTCCAGACTTCGTTTGGAATCTCATCTATACCAGGTGCCTTTCCATCGTTCATTATTCCTAAAACCTTGATTATTTCTTCCCTTGTTATGTCCTCTTCCTCATCTCTTTCTCTGCCATATTTTCCTCCTTTCCTAACTTTTCTCTCCACCCCTCCTACCAAATCCATACAATATTTTTTCCATTCTACCATTTCAACATCCTGGTTTACTCTTTTTCTTCGTTTTCTCTCCATATTTACTACCTTCCAAACCTCTTCTGCCGTCCTAGCCTTCTCCGCCTCTTCCTCAAACCTTTTATTCTCCTCCTCTTTCTTTTGATCACACAACTCAGTGTATTCCTTCTTTTTCCTCCTATATTCTCCTCCACTACTTTTTTCTTTTCTCCATTTTCTTAATTCCTTTCTGACCTTTTTCTCTTTACATTCCTCATCCCATCCATTTCTATTCCCTCCTTTATTAACTTCTTTTTTTCTTGTGCTTTCTAATCCTCTTTTTATTTCTCCTATCACTATTTCCATCTCCTCGTCCACATTTCCCTCTCGCATTTTGATATTTGCTAACCCTTCCTTTAAACTGTTCTTTTCCTTCCATTGACCAATCCCCTTTTTCTGCTCTTTTTACCTTCCCTTCCTTTCTAGCCATATTGTTATTACTTTTTTCTCCCTCGAATGTCACTATTATGGAAAAGTAATCCGAATCTATATCATTCCCTACCTCTAGTTTCTTGAACATCTCTCTTACCTCATCATCCACTATTACATAATCAATCACCGTTCCCCTTTCTCTTCCTGAGCGTGTATATTCCTCTTCCTCATCTCCCACTATATTTTCGTTTAAGATAAACCATCCCAACTCCTCCAAGCTCTTTAACAATTTCTTTCCCTCCCCATTCAGTATCTTGTCTTTGGATTTTCTTCCTCCCCATTCCCTTCCTCCTCTATCTCCTATTCTCGCATTGAAATCTCCCCCTATTATAAGCCTAATCTCTTCTTTATTTTCTTCCATCATTTCTTTCATCTCCTCTGATTTCTCCTGCATATCACCGTTCACATAAGCCCCCATTATCTTCCACTTCTCTCGTCCCATATTTACCTCTTCTACTATTATTCCTTCTTTTTACTCTTTCCTTTCCTGTTATACATTCGTTCCTTACTTCAATCACCATTCCTCCCATTGCTTAGCGTTTTTTATTTTTCCTTTTTGCATTTTGAACTTGCCATTTGTAACCTCTTGGGAACCTTCCCATTGCTCTTTCCCATCCCTTTTCATCTAGCCACGTCTCCATCATTACTACTACATCCCATTGTGCCAAATTTCTCATAAACTACCTATCCTTTCTCTCCAATCCTGCTATATTCCAGTAACATATCTTCCATTCTTCCCTACTTTCGTTTCTCGTCTCTTTTTGTTTCTTACTATTTCTTATTTTCCTATCTCCCGTTCCTTTCTCTCCTAGTTTCCCGGCTCTACTAACTCTTGCCTTTCTTCGTCCCAATCCCAGCATACGCCTTCTATCTTATTCTGTCATACTTAACCCACGTTCTTTTTCCCTTACTTCTTTCCTCTTCCGCAATTTTCCTTAACTTATACGGCATATTCCTCCCTACCCATGTCAAATCTTCCTCTATTCTCTCCGAGCTTCCATATAACAACCTCTTCTTTGTCATCACTTCCCTCTTATGTTCCCATTTCTTTAGTTCTACTAGTACCATTTTTTCTCCTCTTCGCGTTTGCTTTCCTACACTTCGCATTTCCTCTATCTCTACTTTAGCATCTATCCTTTTTAGCACATCCTCCACTCCTTCCTTCCATTCCTTCCCTTCTAATCTTAGACCCTTTATCAGTATGTTCTTCTTTCTTTCATCTCTTTCTTTTCTCTATAATCTTCTTTCTATTTCCCTTAGCCTTTCCCTCTCAATATTCCCACTCTTCCCTTCATCAAACTCCCGGTTTGATTTTTCCATCTTCATCATCCTATCTTTCAACTGTGCTACCTTTTTATTATGCTCATCCTGGTTTTCTAATCTTTGTTCTAAAGTCTGCATCCTTTTTTCCAAATTTTCCCTAACATTCTCAGAATCTAATAAAATTTTCCAATCCGGAATCTCACGTTTCAATTCAGTACTGATATATCTTTCAAGTACGTATTTATTTATTTTGGCCCTAATTGAAAATTTTATTTTAGAGAAGATTTTTTGTTTCTTCTACACAATTTTCAAAATGGCGTTTGTGTCCTTTCGGAAATCCAACCTTCAAATATTCAGATGAGGGAAAAGTTGTTATCTTGCCAGTCAGTTTTCCATTTATTGAACTTTCATACATGTAAATTAATTCAGTTGTTAGACGAATCGGTTGAGTTTGTAGGCCCTAGGTCGACTGAACTGCTAAAAATATACATTCTTCATGTTTTCTGAATCTAATGCTTCAATTTACTAAAGAATGAATAGTGTTTGTGCACATAAGTTATTTATCACCCAAAGATTTCCATTATTACTGTAAGTATGAACCGATTTTCATTCACATTTTTTCACTTTCTTCTAATTATATAAATTAATAATTTTTTCCAATTAAAATTAAATTAATCCATAATTTCAGTTTTTGTAACCGGCACTAATCTCGTAACAATGAAACGGTCATTCGTTTCGGATAATTCGACTCGCAGCGGGGTATCTGCCTCCTCTTCTTTGCCAAGGGTCCACGAGCACGCAGCGAAAACGCAGAGATAGCTAACATTGCGCGTCACTGCTATTGTACTTTTGTTTTCGAATATTAAACCAAATATAAACATTTTTCGCAAATATGGTTCTGAGAGGTCCGATATATCGCTACTTTCGCGACCAGTAATTTTCACAGTACTTTTGTTTGAATACCCGTTGACGCATTATTCATGAGATTTGCAGATGAAAAATCCGAAGCATTTAAATCCAGAAATTTTTCTTTAGAACTTCACTTATACGTAGTACAGCCACCCTCTAAAAACCACATTTATTTGACCGTACTTACCCCCACTTTTAACGCCGACTGATCAGGTGAGCTCTCATTGGTCATGAGGTAACATAGATAATTTAAAATAGAATATCATTTTTGGTATTTTTTCATGTTTTAAACTTAAAACATTTTGAAAGCAGCACTTATTGTTAGAATTATCCAATCGAGTTCTTCAAGCCAGTAAAGTTCATTATTTGTCCTGCATTTTGAAAAATCGAAAACTGTTTTGACTTTTCAGAAAAAGCCTTTAATTGGACCATCCTAATTAATTTAGAAAAAAGCGATCATAGTTTTTTTGGTTTTCTGGTAATATTTTTAACAACGTTATAGACAAACGACGTGCCGTCCACTTTGCGAAGGACCCCATCAGGTTGTTACACAACTAATTCTAATTTTCAGTTTGTGATTCAAAATTAATCGTTTTCTTTTAGTTGCATTAATTTCTTAGTCCAGTAAAGTAAATACCAGCGAAGACTCGTCTAACAGTTTAGCCCAGTGAGTCGTAAGTTTTCCATGAGATCTTTCCCAAATTCAGTTACTACCTGATTTTTTCTTGATCCTTACTCTATTTTTTTCTTCCCATAGGAACGGAGTATCTTTTTTTTATACTATTTTCCTCTTCTCTCCCTTTCTCTCTCCCTCTATCCCAGCATCCCTCTCCCGTTCGTAAAATTCGTAGTTTTAAGTTCTAAAAATGTGGAAAAATATAAAACATCATTACTTCAGACATTTTATAGATTACAAGAGTTATAAAGTTGTAGGTTTGTTTCGCAGTATTCGTAGTACTTTAACTAATATCAATTTTATGATGGGCGTAACGTCATTTGTCTATAACACTGTTAAATATATGACCAGATAACCAGTGGTGTAGTCGAGGCCCACCGGGGCCTAGCGACGCTAGGCCACCTTTTTCCCTTAATTGAGCTATTTCAATGTTTTTGTTTTGTTATTATACCATTAAACCATATCCCTTTCGGTTTAAACTCTAACCTCTAACTCATTTGGTTCTAGTCCTGTTATGCCACTAGTGATTGAGTAGGTATTTATAGGAAAGGAAGAATGTTTAGGGGAGTAGATAGAATATGAAAATTTCCATGACTGAGAATATTGCTAATAGTTCCTGTTACTTTGATTTTTTAATTTTACAATATTATAGTTTCAAATTCAAATGTTCGAAATGTCAGGTCAATTTAGAAATAAATATTTCAAAATTTCATATTAAAAGCCTTGATAGTCAGTTTCGAATATAATAATTTTAGATGTAAAATATGTATACCATTATACCATTAAACCATTTCCCTTTCAGGGTTGGCGTGACACTACCCGACTCGGGTAGTGTTTCTAGGTGGATAGTTTCTTGTAGTAAATAACTACTACAAGTGTGGGCTCACCACACCCACGATGTGCCAACAGCACGCAGTATTCTCGAATGGTCACCCATCCAAGTACTAACAGCGCCCAAAGCTGCTTAACTTCAGTGATCTGACGAGAACTGGTTTTTTCAGCGTGGTATGGCCGTTCGCCATACCATTGATAAATTTCAAGAATGAATAATAATTCTAAAAGAAGTGTTAAAAATAAAACGATATGAAATTAAAAAATTAAAAATTGTGTTTAAAATCAAAATAGATCAAAATCAAACTAACTGAAATTGATACCTCAGTAATTGAATAATTTCGATAATTTTAAATGGCTGCAATTTAGAGTTCTGAATTTTCATGTTGAACCCTAAATTTTTAATTTTTCCCTTTCATAAGTTTTAATTTTGCAACTAAAATTGAATTGGTTGAATTTTGGAAAGTATAATTAACAGTTCAAAAATTAATAATTTTTAAGTGATTTAAATTTACTTCAAATAATTAAAATTTTAAAGGGCTTCAGTGTAAAAAAGTTTTAATATTACAACTTTTGGTGACTAAAATTTTTTCAGTTTTAAATTAAGTTTGCGTTCGTTCAAGTTTCAGCGTTCCGGAGTAGAAATTTTTTCATTTTCAATGATTCCCATTAAAAATTAATATTTATTATGAAGGTTTTTTTTTTAGAATAATTCAATTCATTTTTCGATTTTTGAAAAATTTGTCTAATCAGCTTTAATATTAAATTATAATTTTCTTAAATAACAATTTAAAATTTTAGAAGCTTTGGTTTCGATAGATTCAATTTAGTTTTCAATTTCAAATTGTCAAATAATTACCACTTAGAATTTAAAATTATTCAAAATTAAAAGTTTTAAATTATTTACTTTTGAACGTTTTTAATTAAAAATTACACAGCTTCAATTCCTTTGAATTTTAAATGATCCAATTTCCACACTTCGAATATTAAAATATTCAATTTTTAACTTTTTGAAATTATCCTATTTTCGAAATTTTATTCTGAAGTCATTCAATTTCGTGATTCTTCAATTAAAAATAAAATTATTTCATTTTTAGCGCTTCAAATCAGAAATTATACAATTCAACTCTTTTTTTCTAATTAAATTGTGCAAAATCATTCTACATATATATTTTTTAAATTTCAATCGCTTTCAATTCCAAATTAGAAATTATTAATCATTGTTTTAAAAATGGTAAAAAAAGATTTAAAAATTGAATAATGGATTTTTGAATTGTTTATATTCTTATTTCATTATTTTGATTAATTATTTTTAATGTTTGGAAATAAAAATGCAGAGACGTGAACACGCATTTTGCGCGCGTAAATTTGCTGCTAGTACGCGTTATAATAAAACGTGTCTCTGTATTTTCCTTTACCAGACACAAAAATTCACTTATTCTACTTATTATACTCTCTCTCTGTCTCTCCCTCTCTCTCTTGCCCTCTCGCTCGCTCTCTCTCCCTCCCTCTTTTGTCGAATGCCAACCCAAAAGTTTTTTTCCCTCAGCTCCAACGATTTAATTTGTTTTGGCATTTTCACTCCGCCCTACTCTTCAGTGCTCTTAAACACAAATTAAAAATCGCTCAAGTTAGAACATTTAACATTGCAGTTGCTGAATTGGGAATATTCCACTTTTTAATGAGGTAAGTATATAAAGTACTTACCCTCTAATACCTGTTTAAAAAGTACTATATATTTTGTAACGTTATTGGTACCTTATTTCTTCATACATACATACATTGATTAGCAGTTCGAACTCGAAAGTTCATTGCCTCACTACCCGATTCGGGTATTGTTTCTAGGTGGATATTTACTACCAATGTGGGCCCACCACACCCACGACGGGCCAACAGCACGCAGGTATTCCTGAACGGTTACCCATCCAAGTACTAACCGCGCCCGACAATGCTTAACTTCAGTGATCTTACGAGAACTGGTGTTTCCAGCGTGGTATCGCTTCATAAACAATTTATTTCAGTGCTATTGGGATCTGAAATCATGACGTCACAGCGTCACGTGATAGGCAATATGGAGGCAACAACGGGGTCACTTTACCTCTAATACATGCGATGCGAAGGGTTTTTAATTTATTTTGCAATTATTTCGAAGAATTGGGAGTCAATATCTGCAAAAATGGTTAGAGTAGACATTTTAAGAAAGGGCAAAAAAATTGTGCACGCTGGACATTAGGGTGGTTCTTATTTATACTTGGTGGATTTTTTTTCGAATTTCTCTGCTCAATGCGTATTTGTTCAAGCATATATTTTACCTAAAAAAAGCAGGAGAAACATTTTATCTCACTAAATTTTCGACAAATTTTATTATTTGTAAGTAATAATTTGTTTATTATGAATACTCGTAGATATTTAAACAAATTTACATTTTTTAAACATCCACGAGTATTCATAATAAACAAATTAGTACTTGAAAATATTAAAATTTGTCGAAAATTTAGTGATATAAAATGTTCCTCCTGCTTCTTTTTAGGTAAAATATATGCTTGAATAAATACGTATTATTTAAATAATTGTAAAATTATTTTAACAAATTATTGTATTGTTATTATTGATTAAATAACTCATAAAGCCTAGAAAATACGTTCATTTCGCGAGTTAACTGAAAAAAAACAAATATTTAAACAAATTAAAATTGTTTAAACAATTGAATATTAGTTAACAAATGACTGGGTATTCTTAAATTACCGATTAATGATTTTTTTTAACTTTTAAAAAGCGTCAATAAATCGCAATATTACGTAAAATTCAAATTTGTCACTTATGGGGTTTCTTTGGGGACCCATAAGAGTGGCTTAAAATTATTCAACCTCGAAATTTATGATTAATTCTTATTCTCTGACGAATTCTGAGCAATATACTGAAACACGGAATTATTTGTAACATATTATCGCGTTTAAATATTAGATTTACAAAATGCTGACTTTTTCCCATCTTAAATCAATGGGTAAGTTCATGGTGTTTGCAGCACCCCTTAATATTGACCGATTTTGCTCAAATTTTGAGGTTTTTTTTTTGGACATTCGAACAAAACTGGGATGTTATAAATTTAGAAAAAATATAAATATTATAAGTTGATGAAATCGTCAACAATTGTATTGTTTTCGTGAAAAATGGTTTGTTTTTATTATTTAAGGAGAGGGTTGAACATGGCTACTTAGTCGTTCTTTAGAAATTGAATTTAAAATATATTAGAAAGGACTATGAATTACGTTTTTTGTGAAAATTTCAGACCCTCTCATAACGTACAAAAAAATGGCTTCCATCTAGTTTTTACGATAAATACAATGGACACATATCCTTGAAAAGTGGACAATCTTCTATTTGTAAGTGCGGTTTAGTACACTTTTCACATAAAAATACCTTAATTAAGTAGAAAATGAGATTTTACTTAAAATAATATAAATGAGTGATATACGGAACGTAAAGTAATTTTAGGTTGTGTGTTCTATAATAACGACGATAATAATTCATCATTTGGATATCAATTGGGTATAATGACTTATTTTAAGTTGTTCCTAACATGTGTTATTATATTAAAGTAAAAGAAAATAGTAGCATCCAGTTAGAAAATCATTATTTTTTAAAGATATGATATTATGTCTAATGAAGACAAGAAGGCAAAAACGCTTTTTTCAACTTTATGAGACCCAAATACACGAATTCAAACTTGTCTTCTGGTGCTACTTAAATTTCTTATGGATTATATTGCTTTAAACTGAACGAAATATTAATATAATAATTTTTATTATAAAATTCAAATGGATCATGTAGTAAAACCTGCAATACGACCCCGTTATTTTAGTACTACATTTGGCCACCACTTGGCGTATCGTTGTATTTCAGATCCCAATAATTGCTTTAATTATTACTCAATAGTGGGTACACTTACTAATTTCAGAGAATTTTCCGCGTAATTCAAATATTGTATTTTCAAATATGGTATATTTAAAGAGAAAAGGGGGAAAAGGGGAAGTTTTTTGAGAATAGGGGAAAAAGGGGAATTTCAAGAAAAAAGGGAAAACTAAGAAAAAGGGGGAAGACTGTGCACCCTGATTTCAGTTAACGTTTACCGAAGATGTTTACACATAAATCTGTCTTTGGTCGTAGTTTAGGACGCACCTGATGTTTTTTTTACATTGTATGTATAATGTACAAAAATGTTGGTTGATACTTTTTGCAGTATAACAATCTATTAACATTATGCACAAGGTAGGGACGTCAGTTATATAAATGAAATATAATTATAAAATCTCAATCCTATTCAGTATTAATAAATTAAGATGTAATTATGTATATTAAATATTATTAAATATTATGCAATATTAAAATATTCAATAATATACAACAAGAAAAACACTTTGTAAACTTCTCTTGTCAATCACATTCATTGAAAAGAAATGTAAACATACTAAAATAAAATAATTGAGATTCTAGTTACTATTAAAATTTTATTTTGAAAAGTTAGTCGCCCCCAAGCACCCCGACAGATATTTCGTATCTACGGTGCAGCGTACGTCACGGAGGAGACGCCTCTACCACCACTCCCGCTCTACAGGAGAACTGGTGGTGGACGCGGAACATGTGTACCCAAAGGGAATTTCCCCGGGTTGGGCATGTCTGGTGTAAAATATATAACCAAGTTTTAATCAAATCATAAAAGTCGTGTCAACTTTCTTGACTATACCTCTTTGCAATCCTGGAGAATAGGGGGGCGCTAGGCCACCTACATTTTTAGGACTACACCACTGCAGAAGACCGACAAAACTACCATCACTTTTTAATAAAAAAGCTGGTCAAAAACTCTACCAACAACTTAAATCTAATTAGTTCAAATCTGAGAAAACAATTAAACGCCTGATTCTCCCCTCGTTAGATATTTTCACGTTCCAATAAACATTTTCTTTAAACATAAAATACCTACCGGAAAGCCCAGTTTTTGAATAATACGAGCATACTTTCTTGCAGCGAGACGGGAATCTTCTTCACTTTTTGCACCTGTGCATACCATTTTCCCACTACTAAATATTAAAGCAGTAGTTCTCGGCTCTCTTATTCTCATAATGACAGCAGCGAAACGTTTTGGATTATATTCAGCATTCCTCGCATGGAGGGCTATTTTTTTCAAGTCTAATTTGCAGTTTAAATTAACTGTTGAGACTATGTTTCTGAAAGAAAATACCATTTTTATTGAAGAAAAACTTTTTCTAATTTTTCTAAATTTATCTAAACAAAACTTATCTGCAAAATGTATACATTACACAATAACGCACATTACAAAAAAGAACTTAAATCCTTTTGATTTTGAATTAATCATTGAATTAATAATTTCACAATGGATTCGGATTTAGAATCTCGAAAAAAATATCGCCCGAGTTCAGAAGCAAAACTTTAAAGTTTGGCCGCTACTCGGGATGCCAGGGCAAATCTGACATGTATCTCAGAGTCCCTAAAAGTATCTTCAGTTACTTATAATCAAATTGCACTTACTGCAACTGTGGAAGAATTCCTGGATCTGCGGAAGCAGGTGTCATAGGGGTCATTGGGCCAGGAGTAGATGGACCCATTAATGGCGGCTGTACTTGACTTGTGGATGGAACTATAGGAGACATCATATTTTGCTGTAAAAGTAATAAAAGAATAAAGGTGCTGACTTAAGTCAAGTCATCATTACATAAAAATTAGAAAAAGTTAATAATCAAATCCGACAGAATTTTGAGATTTTTTTGGGTTGGACGCACCAAAACCTAATTTCCAAAAACCATCCCTATGTACAATAAAACCACTCCCTATGGAAAAACTCAAACTAGGAAAAACCATAGTGAATCAGAATTTCGCGCTTATCCTTGACTGTCTGAATGCAGCAAAAAAAATTACCAAAGCCCCCCCCCCATGTACAAAAAACGTCCCCCTTCATAAAAATGCAAACCTGGAAAGAATAAAGTACATCATAATTTTGAGCTTTTTTGGGGTTTGGTACCCGAAAACCACCTCTATATACAAGAAATCAAACCCCTGTGTAAAAACACAAACTTGGAGATAATGAAGTACAGTAGACTTTACGGTTTTTTGTTTTGTTTTTAAGCGCACCAGCAACCAATTTCCAAAAATCACCCCAATCTAAAAAATAATCCTTTATAATGAATCAAACTTGAAGAAACCGAAGCACATTAGAGTTTTAGACTCTTTCTAAGCAAAAAATATTACATCCTTGATATAAATCACTTTTGCGAATTTGTTTATGATCTCTGTTTTTGAGATCAAACCCTTAACAATCATTAACACCCCTTCTTCCTAAAACACAACTTTTTCAAATTTCTGTAACTTCTACAGACCTTGAGATTTGTGGGCTCCACGAAAACATGGTCTCCGATATTTGGGGTTCAAACTTTAATACACTTTTAATTATAAAATATAGTGTGTTCCACGAGAATTCTGGTTCCTTTTAGGGGAATGTGGAATAAAAATATACAAAAAAGTCCCCGGAAATTGTTGGCTCCGGGGCATATTTTGGGAACTACAGAGGTTATAAATTGTATGCAAGTGTGAGCGTGTGTAGCGTGCGCGCGCCGCAGCGAACGGGCAGTGGATCCTAAAAATCTAAGTTGGTATTTTTGAGGAGCCCAAAAATCAGAGACTCTATTGACACTTCTGACGTCGTCGATTTTTCAGTGCACAAAAGTCAATAATGAACATGAAATAAATGGATCTCTGGCACTTCAGGGACCGTACGATGCTCGATGACTTGATTCGTTAATATTTTTATAACACAATTTAGGCAGATTCGTTTCGATTTTTATTATTATTGTATGTACCGCCTCGTCGGAATCAACATCATCGATGGACAACGAGGAATGGAGAACGCTAGGACATTTAACTCTGACCACTACTTCCAGATGATTGAAGACAGGATTCAAATAGACGCGCCATCGCCTGCCATTGGCCACCGTATAGACCTCTCCCAATAAAATGGCCGATTCCAATATGGCCGCCACACAAAGCGTTCAAACCGTGTAAAATCACGAGCGGATCATGACAGCTACGACCAAATTGGCTTTTTGATCCTTTCATCATGCGCGCGCATGAGCGGTAAAATTTGAATTAAATTATTAGGCACATTAAATGGTTACAATCATGTGTTGCAGATTAGGTCAAGATGGGTAAATGTGAAACGAAATTTGAAGTCTAGACTTTCATTAATGATGTTTCAAATATTTGACAACCTTTTGCTTCTAATTTATATATTATTCAAGTCGTAAAAATGTGCTTGAAGGAATTTTTTCATTTAATTTAATTATTATTTAACCCAATTCAAAGTGTCACTCTTCTACATTGAATTAAAAATTAATTGTCTGTGTAACTGTATTTACGAAAATGTTAATTATTAATAATTATTATTTACTTACATTTTATTCAACAAACAGGAGAATTTTAGTTTTCTAAGAGCATCTCAGTTTCTTTTAAATTAATTACCAACAAAATATAAAAATTGTTTTACTCTCAATTCCAAATTTTCTGTTTATCACATTAATATTGTTATCACATATACATATATTGACTCTACATAAAAATTGACTCAAGGCTGTTGGACTCAAGCTTTAACCTGAAAATTAAATCACCTCATTCTACTAAATAAATAATAGAATTAATTATTTTTAGATAACTACAAGAATAAATGGAATATTAAAACTCTCCAAAAATTAAAACTAAACAAATCAATTTCTTACAAGAAGCAGTTTATTTGACAATAATTTGCAGTAAGCACATAAAATCACAAAATGCACATAAAAATATATACATTATAAATATTAACAAATAGAAATATATCACATTAGGGTGTTTCAAAAAAGGCTTAATTTTTTCTGAAATAGTTCCCCTGCGAAGTATATCCTTTGGTATCAAAATCACCCCTGAATTTTGTTTAAGTTCAAAGAAAATATTTAGGGGTCGCCCAAGCCCTTTTTTGCGAAAAATGCTTCTCTTATTTTAATTGCCGCTGTTAATAAATTATTTTTCTTGATCATATCTGCACTATATTATGTTTAATGAAGTACATCACCGGATTTTGGACAGAATCTTGAAAAAATACTTAGAGGTCTCGCAAACACATTTTTGTCCGGCCCCTAAATATGTTTTTAAAATTCAGTCAAAAATCTGGGTGTCTTATTTCACTAAAAGTAATTCTGTCCAGGTATGCCAAAGTAAAATTATCCATTAACAGCGGAAATTAAAATAAAATAAACCTTTTTTTCATTCATGGGCCTCTGAGACCCTAAACTGAAACGAGCTTTGCTTGTCCACGTTGCCTGGAAATTTTATTTTGGAGATGACTTACTACTATTTTAACCCTAAAATTTACAAAATCGTTAGGGTCATTTTTAAAAGAACTCATTTTTTGACATTTTATAGGCCATTTATCATGCATATTTCTTAGAGAAAAAGTCATATGTGATATTCTTTTGGCCGAAACCCTGTAATTTGGTGACCAAAAAAAACCTTCTAAATGCTCAATATCGAGTGAGCTTCGGAACGCTTTTAAAATGTTGAAAAAGTGCAAAAAAATTAATTTTTGAAAATTGCTCGTCACAGGTACATCGTACAACTTAAGTCCATAATCAAAAAAGAAAGTAAACAAAATTCCTGAAAAGGCGAAAAAAAAACAAAATCCTAACACAAATAGTTTAGAAGATATTTCTGTAAAAGTGATTTTTCAGTGAAATTTTGTTCGAAAATTGTAGTTTTTGTGAAATGCCTTTTTCTTTGAAATGTATTAATTTATGTTAAACAAAATAATAACTTTTCTGTCAAAAAAGATGGCTTTTTGACAAAATACTTGAATTTTCAAGAAAATAATTAAACAAAAAAGTGTAAAAGTTGATATTTCAATAAAAAAGACGAAATTTTTACAAAAAAAGAAAAGGAATTTTAGAACCAAAAAGATGAATTTTCAACGAATGAAGATTTTTCACTCAAGACAGAATTAATTTTCCACGGAACTAATGTATTTTCATCCAAAAAAGAGGAAATTTCATACCAAGATTATTTTTTTTACCAAGAAAGGAGAATTTTCAACTAAAAAGGATTAATTTTTAAAAAAATGGAAAAGTTACATTTTTAGTTAAATAAGTTCATTTTAAACGAAAAAAAAAAAATTCCATAAAATAGTTAAATTTGCAACCAAAGAATCAAACGTACAATAAAAAATTTTCAACAAAGGAGATAAAATTTTACCAAATTAGTTCAATTTTCAATTAAAAAAGATTAATTTTCAACAAAATAGTTAAGCTCTCAACCAAAGAGATGATTTGTTAATTAAAAATGTGAATCTTCAAAAAAAAAAAGATTTCTTAACGAAGTGATTCAACCAAATCTTTTAAACAAATGAGTTGAATTCTCAAGCAATGAAGATTAATTTTGAACAAACCGCAATTGCATTTTTATGAAAAAAAAATATCTACTAAAACAGATTATCTTTCAATTCTAATATTTCCTTATTTTAGTTCTAAGATGTATAATTCAAAAACGTTAATAAATTTTTTTATTTGAGAATTATTTTTCAATTAAACATGTTTTTAGTTTAGGTGCTCTTTCAAACAAAGTAAATCTTTTTAATTGAAGGTTTTTAAATAAATTATAAATGCACTTATTAAATTTCAGTTTTAATAAAAAAAAAAATGATTCTAATAAATGAGAATTAAAAGTAAAAGGTTGTCTAATATTTGAAACACCAATCATGAAAGTCTAAACTTCGAATTTCGTTTCACATTTAACCATCTTGACCTAATCTGCAACACATGATTGTAACCCTTTAATGTGCATAATACTTTAAGGGGATTTATCAGCGTTATAAAAAGGAATTCCAGTTTCCGGCCGCACGGTTGAATATTTTGGTCTGATATTTTGCATACCTCATTTAAATATTGGTCTCTTTTCTTGCGAAGTCTCGGTTTTTTGAAAAACTGTTTATATTTGACGTTATAAACAAAAAGATAAGAACAATAGAAAAAAATGCAGTGACGCTCAGTACTAGCTGAGTGTGTATTTTCGAGGCCTGAGCCTCGAACCTCGTCAAAGCTACGAGGAAGACGCCCCGTAGCGCGAGTGGAGACTCTGGAGCGCGACGAATTACCCGAAACGAATCAACCTCCTCATTGTTATGAGATGCAGGCCGGTTCAAAAAACTGAAATTATGAAAGCATCGCGTGATTCAATTTTAATTAGCAGAAATAGTTTGTTCATATAATTTCAAGAAAGTGAAAAAAAGATTCATGAAAATCGGTTAATATTTTCAGTAATAATAGAAATGTTGCAGTGCACACGATAGTATGCAAAGATACACCGCACTATGGGAGGAAACGCATTTTTTTCGTTCAAAAGGTCTACAGCCTTCAATTTTGCCCCAATCCGCAATTATTTTTTTTTTAAATTGAAGAGCGCTAAATTTCCAAGAGCACCTTAAACAGAGATTGTTGCATTTTCATTTGCTTATTTATTATATGATTACTTGAAGTATGAGAAAATCGAGATTTTTCACAAAATCATTATTTATTCTTCAATAGCGGTTTGCATATAATGAAAATCATCTTAAATCGACGCAAGAGTACTCCCAGAATGCAAATAATTTGATTATTATCTGTTGTAATTGTTATAAACCAATGAAATTAACAAATAGCCAAATATCGTCATTGTGGTTGAAAAACATTTGTTCTTAGCTAAAAATGCTTTAACTTATTGTGAGAGTGATTGTTAGTCGGAATATCGATAAATTATTAACAATTAGAATTGTTATAAACAATTTTTTGCACACATTTGAAATTTTTGGTTTTTTCAATTGCGGTTTTCCTTTTATTATCTGAATTGATGCAGATATTCAGAAAAATGGAATATGTTCAATTATATTTGTGAAAATACAACAATTGTTGATTTTTTAAACAAATGAAACAAATAAATATAAAACTTTCGCACTTTGACCTGGAAAATAATTTTTTGTACCAAAAATGCTTTAAATTTTTGTGAGAGAGATTTGCAGTCACTATTTCTATATAAAATTAACATTAAGCAATTGTCATTATTTATTGTTATTATTTAAATTCAAATATCACGGAATTTTCATATATTTAAAAAATATTGTAATTTTTGTTGTAAAAAATTTTTTCTTATCTGGAAATAATTTAAATTATTGTGAGAGTGATCGTCAGTAACAATTTTTATGAAACATTAACAATTATAATATTTATAAACCATTTTTGTGGAAAATGTTGGAATTGTTGGTTTTTCAATTTCGGATTTTCCTTGATCATCTGAATTGATGCAGATATTCTTGAAAATAACATAGTTTCAATTATATTTGTTAAAATAGAACAATTGTTAACCTTGTAAGCAGATTAAATAAATTCAAAGCTTTGGCACTTTTTTAAATACATACAAATTTCGTGATATTCGAAATTAAATAATAACAATAAATAATAACAATTGCTTATTGTTAAGTTTATATAGAAATATAGACTGCAAATCTCTCTAACCGAAATGTAAAGCAGTTATAGTACAAACAAATTATTTTCCAGACCAAAGTGCCGAAGCTTTATGTTTATTTATTTGATTTGTTTAGAAGAGTAACAATTGTTGCATTTTAAGAAATATAATTGAACCTATGTTATTTTCAAGAATATCTGCATCAATTCAGATGATAAGAGGAAAACCGCAATTGAAAAAAAAACAAATTCCAAATTTGTGCAAAAAATTGTTTATAACAATTCTAATTTTTAATAATTTATGGATATTCTGACTAACAATCACTCTCACAATAATTTAAAGTATTCTTAGCTAAGAACAAAATGTTTTTCAACCACAATTACGATATTTGGCTATTTGTTACTTCAATTTGTTTATAATAATTAAAACATACGATAATCAAATTATTTGTATTCTGGAAGTACTCTTGCTTTGATTCAAGATGATTTTCATTATATGCAAACCATTGTTGAAGATTAACTCATAATTATGTGAAAAATGTGGCTCTTCTCATACTTTGAGTAAACATGTAATAAATAAACAAATGAAAATTCAAAAATCTATGGCCAAGGTGCTCTTTGAAATTTAGTGCTCTTTAATTAACAAAAAAAATCGCAAATCGGGGCAAAATTGAAGTCTGTAGACTTTTTTGAACGCAAAAAAATATGCGTTTGGTCCCACTGTGTGCCGGGCCGTGTCACAGTGGGTCGAAATGAAAAAACGATGTTCAAAATAACCTGCAGATCACAATTCTTCCCGTGAAAAAAATTGAGCATTACATTCTGAAGAAATCCGTCGAGGCCGATTTTCAAATTGCTGTTCGTTTAAATTTTTATAGAGCTGAAAATAGCGAAAAAAATGTTGATTTTTTTAATTTCATTTTTTGTCTTCTAGACACAATTGTTCTTATACTTCTCCTTGCTTAAATTTAATGGACAGGGGTATAAGAAAAAAAAGAAAATTATTAACTTGGAAAGTGAATTGTTATAGACAAATTATATCAACAAATTATCGACATTAGGGGTTATTCGTCTTCAAAGTATATTTCTGCTCTGAAATCGCTTGCTTTCATCGTTAGGATGATACGTAGTCATTAACATTTAAGATTAAATGTTATTTGTTCACTTTATAAACAAAAGATATAAACAAATGCGAATTTTGGGCGTTGTTAGGCGAAAAGGAACTGTTCTTTCTTCCTAACTTGTTGCAATTATATTGCCAATTATGTTTTCTGAAAAAATTGTTGTCACTCATTAATATTTGTTTATTTTACAAACAAACATTCACAAACTCACAAACATTCTAAGCAGTTTCAGGGCGAAAAAAATTATTTTCCAGGACAGAGTTTTATATTTACTTTTTCATTTGTTTCCAGAATCAACAACTGGTGTAGTTCAACACACATAATCAAACATATATCACTTTTCCGAATATCTACATAATTTCAGATAATGAAGGAAGAAACAAATTCCAAATTTGTGCAAAAAATTGTTTATAACAATTCTAATTGTTAATAATTTATCGATATTCTGACTAACAATCACTCTCACAATAAGTCAGAGCATTTTTAGCTAAGAACAAATGTTTTTCAACCACAATGACGATATTTGGCTGTTTGTTAATTTCATTGGTTTTAATAATTACAACCGATAATAATCAAATTATTTGCATTCTGGGAGTACTCTTGCGTCGATTTAAGATTATTTTCATTATATGCAAACCGCTATTGAAGAGTAAATAACGATTTTGTGAAAAATCTCGATTTTCTCATACTTCGAGTAATTCATATAATAAATAAAAAAATGAAAGTGCAACAATCTCTGTCTAAGGTGCTCTTGGAAATTTAGCGCTCTTCAATTTAAAAAAAAAGAATTGCGGATTGGGTCAAAATTGAAGACTGTAGACCTTTTGAACGAAAAAAAATGCGTTTCCTCCCATAGTGCGGTGTATCTTTGCATACTATCGTGTGCACTTCAACATTTCTATTATTACTGCAAATATTAACCGATTTTCATTAATCTTTTTTTCACTTTCTTGAAATTATATGAACAAACTATATCTGCTAATTAAAATTGAATCACGCGATGTTTTCATAATTTTAGTTTTTTGAACCGGCCTGCATCTCATAACAATGAGGAGGTTGATTCGTTTCGGGTAATTCGACTAGATATTTCAACCAATGATATTCTCCTGGTAATCCACAGAAACACAGTCATTGGCTATAAAATCTGGTGATTTACGGTTTTGCGCCAAGTTTGACACTGCCATGGGACACCACCCTGATTAAAATTTTACCGCTCATGCGCGCGCATGGTGTAAGGATCAAAAAGCCAATTTGGTCGTAGCTGTCATGATCCGCTCGTGTAAAATCAGTGCGGGATCATCGGTTTTAATTGTTTACAGGAGTTTTTTCCGGTAAAGACCACTATGGTTTGTAAATGGTGTGTGGTAAAGTGTTCAAAACGTGCCGATAGAGATGTAGGGACGAGTTTTTACCGTCTTCCGGCTGTAATTACCGTGAATAATAGGAAATACCAAAAGCCGATTGAAGGAGAAGGATCTACTGGCCTGACCGTAGATGAAGCTTGTGCTCTTTCTTTAGAAAGACAAAACGCCTGATTAAGGGCTTTAAAACGAGGAGATTTCACTGAGAAACAGAAGAAAATATTGAAATTTTGCTCAAACCACTTTATCAGCGGTAAGTGATAAATGAATTATAGTTAAGGATGTAGTAAAATGACACATAACCTCAAAATTCAATAATATTTCAACTAGTTCATAAAATGGAACAAAATAGTGACATTGTTGAGTATAACAAATTTTAAGAGAGAATAATGTGAGATTTTTGAAGATTAAAATAATGAAATCTGTAAGCATTTATTTAATATCAGTTATTTATTTCCTTTGGGTTTTACTTTCTCTTTAAGCAAAAGTTGTATAATTTTCATTCAATATTTTTGTTTTTATTTTTCAATTTTTCATTTATGTGTAATAGGGTGGCCCTTATTTTTCACTTTTCGAATTTCTCTGCTCTCACCCCCCAGTTTTGTTCGAATGCCAAAAGAAAGAATCTCCAAATTTGAGCAAAATCGGTTAATATTCAGGGGTGGCGCAAAGACCATGAAGTTTCCCATTGATTTAACATGGGAAAAAGTAAGCTTTTTGTAAATCTAATATTTAAACGCGATAAAATGTTGCAAATAATTCCGTATTTCAGTATATTGTTCAGAATACGTCAGAGAATAAGAATCTATCATAAATTTTGAGGCGGAATAATTTGAAGCCACTCTTATGGGTCCTCAAAGAAAACCCCGTAAGTGACAAATTTGATTTTTACGCAATATTGCGGTTTATTGACGATTTTTAAAAGTTAAAAAAAAATCATTAATCGGTAATTTAAGAATACCCAGTCATTTGTTAACTAATATTCAATTGTTTAAACAATTTTAATTTGTTTAAATATTTGTTTTCTTCCGGTAACTCGCGAAATGAACGTATTTTCTAGACATTATGAGTTATTCAATCAATGATAACAATAAAATAATTTGTTAAAATAATTTTACAATTATTTGAATAATATGTATTTGTTCAAGTATATATTTTACATGAAAAAAAGCAAGTGAAACATTTTATCTCGCTAAATTTTCGACAAATTTTAATATCTTTAAGTACTAATATGTTTATTATGAATAATCATAGATGTTCAAACAAATTTAAATTTTTTAAACAATTTCAATCCGCTTAAACATTTAAGAGTATTCAAACACGTATTATTTAAATAATTGTGAAATTATTTTATTGTTATCATTGATTAAATAACTCATAAAGTCTAGAAAATACGTTCATTTCGCGAGTTAACTGAAAAAAAAAATTTTAACAAATAAAATTTTTTTAAACAATTGAATATTAGTTAATAAATGACTGGGTATTCTTAAATTACCGATTAATGATTACTTATTTATAAAAAACTTTTAAAAAGCGTCAATAAACCGCAATATTACGTAAAATTTAAATTTGTCACTTACGGGGTTTTCTTTGGGGACCCATAAGAGTGGCTTAAAATTATTCAACCTCAAAATTTATTATAGATAAAACAAAATAATTCCAAATGTCCACTAACTCCACTTTGAACAACGCATCTCTGATGTCGACGGTAAAATCCGTATTTTTAAGGTCGTAGGGATCACAACCACTTATTAACTTTATTTTCTCAACATATCGGCTTTTTAGTGTAATGCTCAAACTTTTGAAATATGCTCCCCAGGAGTACCGTCACCGAGCCATTGGAACTATCAGCCCGAGGAGGACGAAACTTAATTTGACTCTGTACGACCGACGAACTCTCGTATGTTTAATTTTATTAAATGCATGCGAAACCTTGGGCCATCCATGAGTCGAACCTAAAACAGAAGCACTACATTTTATTTAACCCTGAAAGTCCGAAATTTATTTCCTTTTTAACCCCGAAAGTCCAAAACTATTTATTGCTCAGAAAGCTTAAAAATTACTTGTTGGCCAAGATAGCTAGAAATTCCATTTTGAATTAAAGCAAGGATTAGGTGGGAACACCTGATCGCTACTCCTCTCTTCTCTAGGTAAAGCGGTGTACACAGCAGGTCAGTATCTTCTCTTCGCAGCCTAGAAGTTGAGTGAGTTTATTTGATGCAATAAATCTCGAGGAGGAGGCTCGAAAATTTTTTTTGGTGGGTCTCAATTTGGAATGAGTAAGGGGTCTGTGAAAAGCTGTGGTGCTCGTCTCTTCAGGAGCAATAAAATGGAAATATTTCGAACTGTCAGCTCTTGCAAGGCGTCATGCGCAACCCTATCAGATATAAACATCGCAATCCGAGAGAGCCTGATATTAAAGAAAAGGTGCTCTCATGGGATGTCGAGAGAACTCTAAGCAAAACCGGACGCTATTCCTACCTCTGCCTTGAGCGAGAAGTGCCTACCTCCACGAGAGCTGCTCTTGGCGAGAAAAAGGGAATACATATAGAGACCGATCGGCTAAACTTGACAGACTAACTGCAGAGTTTAATCAATTCTATAAAGTTTGATGTACTTTTTTGGAAATTTGTTTCTATTGGTTTGCCAGTGATATTTCGGAACAGTAAATTAACATTACATGAAAAATTTGATTATTATAAACAAATTCGCAATGTAGGTCAATTAAACGTTGTGTGCATGATCGTAACAGGATCTCTTTTTCGAAATCTTCTTGGCTAAACCTTTTTATTTCTGTTTGGAGCTCTTTTTCTATTTCATGTAAAGTAGATTACGTTTTTCAACCAATTCGATCCAATCAACCAATGAAAACAAATTGTCAGAAAAAGTACATTGAAATTAAAAAATTTGCACCACCTGCGAATTTGTTTATGCCGTTTGTTTATAACAATCACATTTTTCATTAAATGTCTATGCACTGCTCCGGAATATTACTGGCAAACCAACTGAAACAAATTTCCAAAAAAAAGTACCAAAAAACTTTCAAAAATTGCTTAAACTTTGCATTTGTTTATATTATTTGTTTATAAAAATGAAAAATATACTTCCATTTATTTTTATAATTCTTGTACATAACTTTCAATGGGATTATAAATAAAAGTCACTTTATAAATATTCAAAATCATTAAAAAACCTCAGACTACTGTTTATAACAATACACTTATTAATAACAAAATCCTGAAGGCACTAAAATGTTCTTAAATACCTTACAAGTCATCACAGTATATAAAATTGAGCTGAAAAGAATACTCTATAAGGTTTATAGAAATATATTTTTGCAATTTCTGTACCAGAAAGTGGCCATCACCGCTCAAAGTTCAATTTTCAATATTGTTGGTGAAGAAATTGACAGAGATGTGTATTATTTTCTATACACAATTCACAAATTTGTTGCTATTTGCATCGGGAAACATTAAAAATGTTACTTTAAACTGCAAAGAGGCAGATTAACACATTGAAGACGTTATCTCGGGATGACGCTGGTACTGAGGTCATTACAAATTGTAATTTTTTCTTCATTTGACATATACATACTTTCAATTGCAAAAAGAATTGCACTGCTATACGGAGTTAGTCACTTCTTCGGTTTGTAGACGACTTTTTGCGGATCGATCACTCGCCCAATAGCAGGGTATTCTACGATCTATTAAAATTTTTAGAATAAGTTGTCATTGATGGAAGATGACATTTCCCAACAGATTATATCTAAACAAAAAATGTTTATGAGATTTGTGGGCCTAATAAAAAAAATAACAAAACGGCTCAAGAACGGCTAGATCGATTGAAATGAAAAAATGTATGTTATTACCAGTATCTTCGTAACGACCGGAAATAATCAGGCAACAAGAAAATGTATACAGTCGATTGAATGTTCTGTTAATTGTTTAAACAATTATTTATTATTGAAATGTAACTTTTGACTAAAATAAGGAAGATAAATGTAGTTTCTTTGCAAATTTTTCTTTGGAAACGTTCGAAATTCAAGAACGTGGTTGGATATTTTAGAATTACAACTGTCTAAAATTAAAAGTTATACTGTTTGTCATTATTTTCAGTTGCATATTATGGCAAATGTTTATTCGTTAAAATTACAATTGCCAAATGGTAATTCGTAAACATGAAAATTATCAGGGTGGCGATTCAGCGGACGATTTAAAATTCCCGGTCATTTCCCGGTTTTTCCCGGTCAAGTTTTTCAATTTTCCCGGTCAACTAAAAGTAACATATACATATTTTCCGCAAAACGCATACATTTATTTTAATTCATGACGTTCATTCTAATCATCCTTGGATAAAGTTCCGTATAGGTGAACCCTCCGATTTCGTCGAACCACGTATACTTACGTATTTTGATGCGCTGATTACGAAAATCATAGTGAAAATTGGCGACAAGGACGTCTTCATGGTAAGAACCATAAAAAACCTCATACAAATTATGATTTTTTTCTTTATCTCAATAGTTACGAAGAATTTTCAAAAATGTCTCAAACAAAAGTTGTAGCTAGTATAAAAATACATCTTTTTTGTATCATACACTTTTTTCCTTGAACCATTATTTCTCGATAAAAAGAGGATTGCGTTGGAAAAACAATAGAAACAAGAAAACAGTCACTCTCGTCCCTTCTTTCCTCGTCCGTTTTTCGTAACTAGTCAGTAAATGCGTAGACCCCCCCCACCACTTAAACCTGCACAAGGGGACGAGCGTAACTGAACGCATTTTCGTAAACAGTCAGTAAATGCGTAGCCCCCGCCACACTTAAACCTGGAAAAGGGGACAGGCGTGACCGAACGCATCTGTAACTGTTTTCTTGTTTTTATTGTTTTTCCAACGCAATTCTCTTTTTCTCGAAAAATAATGGTTTTAGGCGAAAAGTGTATGATACAAAAAAGATGTAGTTTTTTATTTTCACTATGATTTTAGTAATCAGCGCATCAAAATACGTAAGTATACGTGGTTTCCACGAAATCGAAGGGTTCACCTATTCGCAACTGCACCAAAAATTTCAATTTTTTAAAAAAATGGAGTAGTTAAATTTTCACTTGGAAAAATTAATTTTCATAAAAAAAACGGATCTTCAACAAAATAGTTCAACTTTCAACCAAAGTGGTGAATTTTCAAAACAAATTATGAATTTTCAACTGGAATAGTTGAATTTTAAACCAAAAAGATGAATTTTGAACTAAAGTGATGAACATTTAACTGGAACACTTGAATTTTTCAACCAAAAAATACAATTTTAAATACAATAATAATTTTCAACCGAAAATGGAATAGTAATAATTTTAGTTAAAAAATTAATTTCAAACCAAACGTAAGAGTTTTAAACTAAAACAATGAATCTTCAACTGAAATAGTTGAATTTTCAAACAAAAAAATTAATTTTTACTAAGAAAGATCAATTGTCAACCAAAACTTAGATCATTAAATTCTAAGTTAAAAAAATCAATCTTTAACCAAACAGATGAATTTTCAACCACAACTATGGAATTTCCAATTGGAGTAAGTTACATTTTCAGTTGAAAAAATTACTTTCAAAAACAAAAAATAACTTTAAAAAAAATAGTTGTAAATCTTTAACTAGAATAATTGAATTTTTGACCAAAAAGATTAAATTTCAACCAAGAAGATTAATTTCTACCAAAAAAGACGAACTCTTAACTAAAATGATGAATATTTAACTGGAACACTGGAATTTTTCAAACAAAAAGATAAATTTTTAAACAAGAAGATTAATTTTTAAATAAAAAGATCAATTTTCTACCAAAAAATACAATTTTTCAACAATATACATGCATTTTGTAACGAAATGATTGAATTTTTAATTAAAGAAGACAAATTTTAAAACAAAATAGTTGAATTTTGAACTAAAAAAATAATCATTTCCAACCGAAATTGGAATAGTAATAATTTTAGTTAAAAAATTAATTTTAAACCAAACATAAGAGTTTTCAACTAAAACAATGAATCTTCAACTGAAATAGTTGAATTTTCAAACAAAAAAATTAATTTGTACTAAAAAAGATAAATTGTCAACCAAAACTTAGAAAAAATTATTTTCAACAAAAAAAAACTAACTTTCAAAAAAATAGTTTAAATCTTTAACTGGAATAATTGAATTTCTGACCAAAAAGATTAATTTTCAATCAAGAAGATTAATTTCTACCAACAAAGACGAATTTTTAACTAAAAAAGATAATTTTTCAACCAAAAATTAAATAATTAAATTTCTAGTCAAAAAATGAATGTTCAACCAAAGAGATGAATTTTGAACTAAAACTATGGAATATTCAACTGGATTAATAGTTACGTTTTCAGAATAAAAAAATAATTTTGAACCAAAAAAAATCTAAAGGAAAAACAAGTTCTCAATTAAAGAGCTCATTTTTCAAACCAAAAAAATGCATTTTTAATTAAAACGATGAACCTTCAAGCAAAAAAAAAACAATTTAACAAAATAGTTTAACTTTCAACCAAATAATTTCATTTCCAACCTAAAAGATGAATTTTCAACTAAAATGATAAATATTTAACTGAGTTTTCAAACAAATAGATTAACTTTCAAAGAAATAGTTACATTTTCAGTTAAAGAAATTAATTCTCAACCATAATGATTAATTTTCTACAAAAAAAAAGATGAATTATCCACAAAGTACATCGATTTTTAAACAAATAGTTTAATTTTTAAATGCAAAATATCAATTTTCAACCAATATTTGATTTTTTTACCAAAAAAAGATAAAATGATTTTCAACAAAGTAGTTACATTCACAACCAGAGATGAATTTCAAATTAAAATGATGAATCTGCAACCAACAAAATTAATTTTTAATAAAAGAGTTTAACTTTTAACCTAGTAGTTGAATTTTTAACTAATAAAAGACGAATTTGCAACGAACAATGTAACAAAATATTCTATTATAATTCAGCAATATTTTTTCTTTGAACTACTACTTCTACTCTAAAAACGGCTTGAAGTACTTTCTTCATCTAAAATTTAAAAGAGGGAACTTTGAAATCGTTACGAATTCTGTCTTGGAAGAGGGATTTTTTTTTTAAATTTCTTTCTTCTAAATCCGAATAATTCTTTTAAAAAATTCCCGTTCCATGTAAAAAATTCCCTATTCCAAGTGAAATTATATCTCTTTACGGAAAGTCCCTGTCCTAAAATAAAAAAGATAATTATTTTCTAAAATTCTCTGTTCCAAGTCAGGTAAAGGAGTATGCGAATAAAACGTGATAATATCAATTCGATTATCAAACTCAAGTCAACGAAAAAAAAATCTCACAGAGCAAAAAATTTGCAAACGAATTTGCTGAAGAATTGTTACATTCTTTAAATCGTACGATAAGCTCTCTTTTTAATTAATAAAAAGCAAGCGGTCATTTCTCGGGTTTTCACGATAAAATTGTTTAATTTTCTATTTTAAGGCAAGTGCATTAAATAATAAATAATAAGTTCTCTTGAACAATAATAAATTATAATTCAATTAGAGTATACTGAGATAATCTGAAAATCTAAGATCAATGAACTGTGAAATAGTAAATAAATCCGTAACCTAACAAACACACTTATATGTCCTGCAACTGTAAATAAATTAGAAATCACCTTTAATTGATCAAAATTATTAAAATTATGAAAACTTGAATTTTGCTATGATCAGAAGTAAATTCCCGGTCATTTCCCGGTTTTTTCCCGGTCAGTAAAATTCCTGGCCATTTCCCGGTCAAGTCGCCACCCTGATTATGTCAAATGGTTTTTCGGTAACACATAAATGATGTGGAATGGGTATTTCATAAAAAAAGTTATTTAAAGTGGCTGCTCGGTAAAGTAAATATTATGTCAAAAAGTTATTCCGTAAAATAAAAATTGTGCCAAATACAAATTCGGGAAAAGCACAATTATGCCAAACAGTAGTTTACAATAATAAAAATGCTTCAAACAGTAATTGGGTAATATTTTAAATTGCGGCAAGTAGCCATATAAATTTCAGTAAAATGAAAATTACGGACAATATACATGTGCCTCCAAATGCATCTATTTACATTTCAAAAGTATTTTTAAGAGATGTTAAAATGGTGCGAGAATCTTTTAAAGTTCTTATCTAATGGTTAAAAATATCTTATTTGAATTTCTAAATTTTTTTTTTATTATCTCCAAATTTTTTACAGATTTTTTCACTACTAATTTCTAATTCAAACAAGGCAGATAATTTATAAATTATTTTTCTTGGGATTTCTGTTTCAGATTATACGTAATATAAAAATTAAAAACTGAAGTTCAAATGAAGCGAAAGAATAATATTATGTATTGAACTGTATTGCGTGTGACGCCGCGCCATCTCGTGATTTATATATTTTTTACTGAGCCCTCCGAACGCAGATACTCTTTTCTTTCTGGTACATCATCAAGTCTGTGGGAGTCACTCTCTAACATTGAGTACCTAACTACGAGTAGGAGTGGATGGCCGCTGGTGCAGAGGTCGAAAACAATTTCTCAAATCGGTGCTAGCCTGTCCGTTTTGCTTCCTCTAGCTACGAGTTTACACAGGCCGTTCGAATATAACAATGCCCAGCCCTCTGGTAGCCCCCAACACTCAGTCTCTGCTCGCCTCATGAATTCTTTTACCTCGAGGACCACGACTATACCCTTCTATTTCTTAAGAGTGGGACAATATAAACATGCGAGGAGAGAAAGAAAGGGGAGCAGACCTTGCGCTCACCCTGCAATTCGCTCCTCACCCCTGAATTAAAGTCACGCGAGGTCATGAGGTTTCTCACGACCAGTTATTTTTGAATATACTTTTAATATTTTATATTTGTTATTGTGAATTGCCGACGTTCTGCAGAACGTGGTGGATAGAGAATTAGCGAAGAAGGGGTCGAGAGTGTACGCGTTTTTTGTGGATCTCAAAGGCGTGTTTCCTTCGGTGGATAGGGGGATGTTGTGGGAGGCAATGGAGGATAGGGGAGTGGACAGAGGCCTGATCGAGAGAGTAAGGAAGATATATGAGGAGACCAAAGATAAGGTAAGAGGAGGGGAGGGGATTTTTCGACAATAAAGCAACAGATTTGTAACCAGCACGGAAAGCTAGTTCAAATTTAAAAAAAAAATCTTGATACATCAATTCGTTGCTGAGATATTAAAACTGTTTGCAATTTGAACAGGTGAATTCAATTCCGGCGCGAGCTCCTGGCATGCTACAGCGGCTTCCCTAGAGGTTAGACATGTAGAACCAACACAAAGGCATTTTCTGCCAAAGACGTACATCACAAAGGATCTGCGTGCACTAATGGAACACCTAAACAACACTCTTTTACCTATGCATTTGAACGCAACACTAACTGCGTTAGATGTGCAGACTCTTGTGTATTGTGTAGCTGTGACAGCCGTTAGAACGTTGGTCCGCACAACCAGGCCTACAGATGCAGTCTTTGTCCAGGAAACGAACGAGATCCGCCATGAAAAATCAAGTCGCCTACGGATCTCAGTAAAGTAAGGAGCAAATTGGGTCGATTACTCAATATAAGAAGGAAATAGAACCAGAAAGCTGATACATCACGTTACTAAAATTATCCACCCTCGGAACATCGAGACATAGCCACCAGCAATATGGGATAAGTTTATAGACTCCAAATGGTAAAGACTTGATGTTCTTACTGCAAGGCAGCAAAACCAAACCTTTCAGGCAGATAAAAGATGGTTCTACCATGAACTGAGTGTAAAACAAGATAACCATCTTGACACCAAAGTCCCTTAATTGGAAGACATGACTGACTACTGGTCGGGTGTTTGGCGAAAAATAAACAGAAACAATTTAGGCGCTGCGTAGTTCCGACTAGAAAAAGGAAGAGCAAGCAATAACCCTAAAATCGTGCTTACTAACATCATAGATTTAGATGTTTTAGCGGTTTTGAAAATGGCAAGTAACTGCAAAGCTCCGGGTCTGGACATGGTGCACAATTTCTGGTAAAAGTACCTGACGAGTGTACATCCTGCGTTGCCAAGGTGGTTTCAGAAGATAATCGAACACCCAGATCTGATGCCAGGCTTTATGCTCAAAAGTTCTACGTATATGTTTTTAAAAAAACTAGATGCTCAAAATCCATCTGAATTTCGACCGATAGCCTGTCTTCCAACAATTTATAAATGCCTTACAGTAGTACTTGCAGATGAGGTATATTCCCACAGCGACGAGAATGATATACTTAAAGAAGAACAAAAAGGATGTTGTAAGAACTCCCGGGCAGTAAAGATCTAGTGAATATAGATACATTTTTAAATCACATTTAACCCCGAAACTGTGAAAAGGGAAATACAATAGCCTCCTGTCATGTTTACCGTATAAAAATTTCGTGAAGTAAGATAAGTGTCACTAAAACGCAATAATCTAACTTGTTGCAAGTTATTATTGCTTAATCTAATAAGTCTCAAAAAATATATTACTGGAAAAATTCTTTAATCAGAAAAACCTATTGCATAAATAGACTATTATTCAAATAAGGTTAAATAATTAAAGAAAACGTACTTTTTAGATACGTAAAGATATAGGCGATTTTAAACTAAAACTAATAAATTGGAGAAATAATGTTACATGTGGCTGTCGAAACAAGGCCAGAACCTACAAATGCAAGTATTGCTTTGAATACCTTGAAACAGGTTGTTATAGGCCACTAGAAATTTTACAATAAAATTTACAATAACGCGGGAAACGATTAAAACAGTCATGCCACTGAATGACATCACAGAAATTAAAACATGCGAGAAGCAATGGAAATACGTAGATAATTAGACAATTGTAGCGATCGATAATTGCGCGAGCAATCGCACATCAAAGAGGGGATCATTGGGACCAACGGATCCGAACGCGCGAAAGCGAACCCGAAGCAGTCTGAACGTTATTCTTGTATTGGCGAGCTCGAAGACTGGACGTCTTCTGCGCCGCGCAATTATATAAATTTTTGTGAAATTATATTATCTCAGAAGGTAATTACTGGGTTCAGTAAATAAAAATTAAGTGTTTATGGAACTTATCAAACTCTCAGAATGACCATTTAATTTGATTCACATTGAATCAACCAAGCGAATCAGCAGGTAAAGTAATTAAAAAGTCAAACACAGGATGTTGGAAGGACAATACAAATTTTTGTACATTCTCATTCATGAGAGTATAATGGAATCGTCCAAATTTTCAATCTCTAGTTTTTAATGGATCTTTACATGTCGGCACTCACAGAGTCCGAAAATCATAACATTTTGTCGCTGTCTCTATGTATGTTTGTCGATGTGGTCACCTGAATGTTGTAGCCACGCTATCTTTTAAAAGAGTTGTACAATCGAGTCAGCCTTTTATAAACTTTTTGAGTGTCCCAAAATTGACGTTAAGTTCATTAACCAGATATTTCCGACAAAAATTGATAAATTTAGACCATTTTCAAAATTTGAAACATAATTTTGTTTAAAAAGAGTTTTAGAAGTTTTTGTAAAAACTTATGGCACAGGGCAGAAATACTTGTAAATTATCATGAAGGCGCTTTTAAATTCGATAAAAATTTAAAAAGTGATATGCCTTTCAAGATTTTGAAAATTTTCAAAAAATAGAACAAACTATTTTTCTGAATTAAGAAATTTCGATCCAAATTTTTACCGTAAGTTTTATCCGTAAGTTTTAATCGTGATTTTTAGTAGATTTCAACAAGATTTACAAATTATTTTAATGACATTTTTCGAGTGGAAACAAATTTATAAAGTTCGAAATAATTCATAATCAAGTAGATTATCAATATTGGGGTATTTTTAAAACGCAGTGAAATGATTTTCAATATCTTTTTCAAACTGACTACAAAGAAATTCATGGAAATTTGCCGATAACTTTTGACATATTTGATAACAGTTCTCCTCAAAATCACCGCCCATTGGCCCATTAGAACTTTCAATACGCTACCTACTTGAAAAAGTGTAAGTACAAAAGCACGTAAAAAAGTACGTATAAAAGGACGTACAAAAGGCCGTACCAAAGGACTTACAAAAAGACGTACCAAAGGACGTCCCAATAAGTCCTTTTGCACGTCTTTCGGTACGTCCTTTGATATGTCCTTTGGTACGTTCTTCATTACGTCGTTTCTAACGTCATTTCCTATTTAAAGAAGAGTACATCAAGATAATTTTTTTTAGTTTAACGTTTAATAGATGGGTATATATTAGGTCAGGAAAACGTGTAGCCGTATTTAAAGAAAATATACGCTGTAAGCCCACTGACTCTCTAATAACATGTACATTTCTTAAGTATATTTATATATTTAAATATATACATAATTTCAAAAAAAGGGTTAAAGGGCCAATGCAGGGTCCCACTGGGAGCAACTGCCATCTATGAAAATGACACCGGCTCCCAGAATAACCGCGGTAAATCACAACTATGGCCACGTCTCACGGTCGTGAGACGAAGGATGACAGCTTTCTTCATCCCGCTCACAAGTGCCTTGGCATATTTTTGACACGCGGGTATGGCTTTAAGGTTATGAACAAGGGATAGTTTCGCATCTCCGACAGCACCGATCACAAGTACAATTACTTTAACCGAATATTTTGGGTACAGTCGTTGCTCCTTTTTAAGGTCTTGATACCTCTTCTTATTTTCCTTCTCCTTGGCAGTGACGTTGTAGTCGGCCGGAGCCGAAAATTCGATCAAGAATATAGTTCGTCTTTCGAAGTCTTGGAGAACGATGTCAGGGCTCGAGTGTGCAACGGAGACTACTCTCCGAAAATCGTAGTTCGAGAAAATTTGGCTCTTCCTGTTTTGGACAATTGACACTATCCCCTTGGAGCGTTCGGCAGGGCAGGGTCGCGGCCAGCACCGTAAGAGCGACAAAGATGGTAATAAAGTACTCTTAGGGCCGCATTATTTCTGTAGAGACACGTCGTTCCCGCGTGAGTGGAACACCCAGATAGTATGTGTTCTAGGACCTCAGCATGTGCATGACATGCTCTGCACCTACCGCTGGGAACTTCTTGACGTAAACTGTGGTCACGGTATACTAAGGTGGAAATAACACCGTTCTGGCATGCGAAAATGAAACCCTCTGTACCTGAATTAAGTCCTGATGATCTGAGGAAAGCAAAAGTTTGCTCCTTCGACAAGGACTGCTCTTCTACGTCTGGTTTCATTACTTTGGCTTTTAGAATAAAGAGGCATCTAGATGGAGTAATGCACTTTTTTTTACAACGTGCACGATGAACGCGACTTCCGTACCTGTAGAGCCGGCGGAAAGTGTGAAATGGCCGCCCAAAGACGGTGACACATGCGCACTTCGAGGGTGCCCGTATCAGCTTACGAAGCTTGCGTCCGTCACCGTTATCGGGAATGTGCGTCACTTTCAAGTCTCGAAATTCAATTCGCAGCTAACTTCAAGTTTCACCTGTCGTGATTGCATAGCATTTTGTTCTCGCAGAGATTACTTCTCTAATCGCTTCGCTCGTGCAGCGAACTTCACTCGTGCGGGATTGACCAACTTGTCGCCCTTGCCACACAATGTACTATTCCTCACTTCTGATGTTAAAATTCACGCCGAGAGTCTCGGCCACCTGCTCCGTGAATTTGTAAAGGAACGCTCCTTTGCCAATCATCTCGTGATTCCAGGCCATTTTCAGAAGAGGATCTCTGTCATTTGCAACGATATAAGCTGTACTCAGAACAATTCGGTTATGAAGACATTGGGGACTCAGAAGTCCGCGTCCGCCTTGACGGCGTCAGATATATAATCGCGGAACGGACGAATTGATATGCAAGCTCTTATGCATATGCATGATCTTACGCGTGGCAATATCAAGGGCCGCAAGCTCGTTCTTCGTCCATTGAACCACCCCAAACGAGTAGAGTTGAACCGGGAAGGCAAGCATAAGTCGCAGATACCTTGTTCAAGGCCGACAGATTTTAAGACCAAATCTGTCGAAGAAGATGCTCATATCTGCTTCGGAGAGACTCCTTCACAGATGTTACATCCTGAATGCGGCTTTGAGGCTCACCCATGTACGTATAGGTCTCTCCAGTATCCAGATGTCTAATAACACAACAAGCTCAGGGTCACCGGGAATGCCAGTAATCTTTTCTTTCTTCAGATTAATCTTGGCAAACTTCTCCAATCCAAAGTCCATATCAATCTCTCCTGTGTACTCCTTGACGATATTTAAAGCAAGTGGAAGTTTGCTTGCACCAGAAGCATAGATCTTCAGATCATCCATATAAAATACATGAGTGACCTTATACTCGCGATGATTAGTGTCGCCGCAGAGGTATCCATGAGAATTTCGTAGTGCGAGATATAGAGGCAGAAGTGTGATGTAAAAAAGCAGAAGGCTCATGGTATCTCTCTGAAAGACGCCCTTCTGGAAGGTGACGTTTTTCGTTGTCACGCGAAAATTTCCAGATGAGATAGTCAATCTAGTTTTCCAAAGGGTCATCAATCTCTCTATGCATCTCAATATGTGTGAATGAACCTTCAAGCTTTGCAACAGACAGATGATATGTCTATGAGAGGTTGAATTGAAAGCTTTACGGTAGTCAATCCAGGCCATTGATAGGACAGGCTGATGGGCTGCTGCGTCTTTGCAGACGCACCTGTCAATTAGCAGGTTCTCCCGGCAGCCTGCTACACCTTTTTTCGAGCCACGCTGTTCGTACATCTGTCTCCACACAGGCTCAATTCTTCGAACAATCATGTCGTTCAGGATAGCTGTGAAGATCATATACAGCGTGTTCAAAAAAGTTATTGGCCTGTAGTTCTCTGGGTTAGACAAGTCGCCTATTTTCGGTAGGAGTATAGTGCGTCAAAACAACAAATAACATTGACATTCCTCCTCAGATGTTATGAGGTTGTCGCAAAACTCCTTGAAACGGATGATATTACAAGTGTTTTCTTTCAACTTCAATGCCTTCAGGATCTTGTATATCTGCCTCCAAAAAAGTCTCTACCTCGTTACGCTTGGGTGGATTTTTGACAGAAACAGGGAGATCGCTAAAGAAGCGCGATGGGTCAGCGAGAAACTGTTGATTCTCCCTGATCCATCTCTCCCCCTTCTGTATTCTCCTTGCGTCAGTTAACACCCGTATTTTGTCAACAATATGCTGTTTTATTGTCAGCCGCTTTGACTTGTTCACTGTGTGATGGTAGATCCACAATTCTTGGGCGAACTTTTGAACCCTTTCCGTGAACGGTCAACCAGATGTTATGTAGTCATTCAGACACTGAACACGGGACACATTCTGTCTTGCCCATCCAATCTTCTTGTTCAGTTGATGCAAGCGTCTTTTGGTCTTTTAATTCATCTTCGGTTTTAGCCTTCGATTTAAATCAGCCAAAGCTCTCGCCGCACCATAAACTGAACAATTGATGGTCCAAAGGTCGGGCTCCTCTGAAATATCCTCACGAAGGGAGGCATCCATTTCAGCCAGAACTTGAGGCTTAGGAGGAACCTGGATGTTAAGGTTCCTCCTTGTTCTGAAATCGCGATCATCTCTCAGAAGGTGCCTGCTTTCCGCGGTTGGTATTAATGTCGCTTCCTCATCTTCGTCTGCACACGGTGACCTTTCAAAAAGTTAAATGATATATTCAGGTACCCCAAAGTTATGAATAGGAGATTGTTTTGAATGCTTCTGGGGAACCATTTTTGATGAAATTAAAATATTTCCCTGAACGGATTTTTTTTTGCCTGGAAAAACTTATTTGAAATACTAAAAAGCAGTAAAATACTGTTTTCAAGTTAATAAGACCATATAATTAGGTTTATATAAAGAAGTTATATGTAAATTAGAATTACTTACGAGAAGTTAATCAATAAATAAACAAACAAAAAGTTTTTTTTTTAAATTTAAATCAATATATTTATGAATATTTCATCAAAAAATTCGCATACATAATGTTCAAATTTCAATATTAATTTCTTATAAAAACTATAGTGTATGTATATTTAATCTCTCCCTTTTACGGGTTTGAGGGCCTCCGCTCCCTGTACATATATTTACATTTCATCCTTAACCTAACTTAACCGCTGCTTATATTCTAATGTTTCGCCTTACTTAAAGTAACAATAATATTAATACTATTGGTTCTTAAGACTTCTAAAAATGAGCGATCTTCCAGGGCTTCCGTTTTCTCTTACCATCAAATACATTTTCACCGATTTCAAAATTTAAAATTTTTGCTAGTTACTTTCCTTTAGACAGGATTACCCGTTTGGCTCTGCCCTGCTCCCTTGCTTTCTCTTACTTCTTCCAGTTTTTTCATCCACGTCACTCTCTGTCCATTACCATCCAAAATCCATCTTACACACTCATCCACACTCAACTGTCCATCTTCCTCTCATGTACACCTCTCTAACACATGTGCCCATGACTCCACTTCGTATCCACATACTCTGCACAGATTGTCCTCTTCATCCATCCAATATCTACAAGATCTCACTCCTTCTCCCATTCTAAACCGTACCACCCTATTCCATTTGTCTTCCTTTTTTATTTTTTGCAAATATTCTGGTTCCGCCAACCCTTTGACCATCATATACCATCTATTGTGCCTCGAATCCATAATGTTTATCCATCTCTCTTCTCCTTGTTTTACTAATAGCTCTAACTCTATGTCCTCCCACTCCTTCTTGTATATCACCAGCCCTCCTCATTTTTTTCCTTTCTTCCTCCCATTTCGAATTTCCCAAATTGCCTCTCGTGTCCTTGTTCCGAACTTCTTCCAAGCATACTTGTGCTATTCGGCTCCCCTCTCCCCTTTTCAGCTTCTCTTCAAACTTCCAGGCTCTCTTAATTTGTTTAGTTACCATTTTTTCCCTTCCTAGTTCTTCCCTTAACATGTATCCTGGGCAACTCCAACTAACCCCCATTACCCATCTCAGAAATCTCTCATGCATGCTTTCCACTTTCCTATATTCCTTCCATCCCCAGACCTCCACTCCATAACACAACACCGCCCAAACCAACGCATCAAACAACCAAACCCTCATTCTCCAATCGTCATTGAACCTTCTCTTTCCTATACCCCATACTTGGCCCATTACTTTACTCGCACATGCGATTCTTTTCCTCACCTGTACCTCATTTCTCCCTCCTGCCTCAAACCAAAAACCTAAGTAACAGAACTCCTCCACACTTTCCACTGTGTGTCCGTTCATCTTCCAAACGTAACCTATTTTGGACTTTCTATTTCTGAAGCACATCACCTTGGTCTTCCCTACGTTCACCGTCAGTTCTTTTGTTCCCACATACTCTTCGAAAATTCTTATCATTAGGTTCATCCCCATCTCATCGTCTGCTAATAGAACTACGTCGTCCGCGTACGCTAGAGAATATAGTTTGCTATTACCCAAAATCGTCCCCCCTTTCCCTTTCTCCTTTAGCTTCTCCTCTAAATCTGCCAGCAGCATATTAAATAGTAGCGGACTCAACGGGCACCCTTGCCTTAGACCTCTTCCTGTCCAGAAAACCTCCCCCTTGTTCCCCCCTATCTTCACCCTAATCCTGGTTTCAGTAAAAATTTCCTTTATCCTCTCCACCAACCCTTCTTCTATTCCCCTCTCTTTCATTGCCTGCCATAGCACTTTTCTATTCACTGAGTCAAAAGCTGCTTTAAAATCTACGAACAAGGCGACTAATTTCCCTCTTTTTCTCCCTAAGTTTCTGTTAACCAAGTAGTTGAGTACGTAAATGTTATCTATTGT
>CAKNYM010052162.1:605570-621262 GCA_932195095.1 Andricus curvator | reverse complement strand
ACCTCTAATTGACCTTGAACGTTACAATTGACCTATGACTTGGGTACATATCTCAACGTAGAATTTTCCGCTCTATCGATTGCAGATGTAAAAAAGGGGGTTTCCATTAAAAAAGCCAAAGTTGACCTTTAAAAAGCCATGAAGGTCAACTTCAAGGTCAAAATTAAGGTCACCATTGAATTCCTCGTTGAAATTTACTTCAGGAATGACCTTCTCTTTTTTGAAAAATATTTTACCGGAGGAAATATCCAACCGTCCCGGGACTTTTTAGTCACCCTGTATATACTATACTATTGGTACACTGGAGTCCCGCTTTACCGGCCGTTTCGGGGGTATCCTCAATGGCCTTGGCGGTAAATCGGGACTCTCCAAACTGTAAACAATCAGGGCCGTGTTTAAAAAAAAAAATTCCATTCCTATTGGAGTTTTGTATAAAAAGAATATTTTCTTTGCATTGTTGCCATTTTAGTTTTATAATATAATGAACATGAAAATGTTTGTGCTCGAAAATCACACTATGTCAAAGTAGGGGCATAATTTCTGAAGTGTACTCACCTCGACAATGAAAGTTGTCCGATCGGGCTAAAAATTGGCCCAATTGTAGTCCTATTAGATAGTACTCCTCACACCAAAAATTAATTCATTTTGATAATTATTTATCAAAGTGGAGGGGGTACACTTTTGTGTTTTTTAAGAAAAGCTTTACTTTCAAACGTTTGTAACTTTTGTCCTATTGCCTTAAACAAAATTTCACTTGAAATATTTTCGATAGATTTTTTCACGCGCTTTCTGGTAGTAATAACGATTTTTGAAAAAAATCAAAATTTGACCCAAATTTTCGAAAATCAAAAATAAATTTCACTTTTTTTCAAACTTGGGCACTTTTTTTTTCTTCAAAATAGTTTTAAAAGAAAGCTGAGATTTTTTCCTATAAGACCTCCAATTTTTAGAGTGGCAAATTAATTTGTCTTTGAGCAATAGAACGATACATAAACAAGATGCCGTGATAGGGCAGGTGGCGCGCGATCTCCCCTAGTGCGCTCAGGCCGAGGATCTTTGTGCAACGCTTTAGTGCCAGTTTTTTAAGTTAAGTAATATTATATGCTGCTAGAATAACTGTTCTCTGCATTTTCAGGGTGAATTAACAAAGGCCTGCATTACGGTAAGTGTAAAATTAATTGGGAATATGCTTTAAAAATTAGAAGTGAGAATATACATCTTTTGAATTTACATTTTTTTACATTTACATTTTTCTTCAAAAACCTGAAGGAAAATTTATTGCCTGGGGAGTTTTTGATTTGCTTCGATTTTGTTGAGAATTACGCCTTCATAATCCAGAATGTAGCGCAATGATAATTTAGCTCATGACATGGTGGCTGTTCACGAGTATCAAAAGATAATAGTAGAATACTTGAAAACTCATTTCAGGCCAAGTAAAATCTACTATTTCACTGATGGTACAGGGCAACATTTCAAAAATAGGAGTAGCTTTGTTAATCTCCAAGCCCATGAAGAAGATTTTGGTATCCAAGCTGAATGGCACTTCCATGGAACATCTCATGGTAAGGGTGCATGTGATGGTATAGGAGCGAATATAAAGAGACATGCAGTACGTTCAAGCTTACAAGGTTCTCCGAAACATCACATGCTCACTCTCCATGCTTTGTTTCAGTGGGCAAACAGTAACTGTAAGGAAACCGAAATTTTTTTCAGCAGCAAAGAAAATCATGCCTTAGCCACCGAGTGACTGAAAACCAGATTTGACAAAGCTGTCATGATGCCAGATACATTACAGTACCACGCTTTCATTTCCACTCAAGACGGAAAACTTCAACTCAAGAAGTTTTCGTCCTCTGAGAAATACGACATCTTCTCGAATGGCAAAAAACAAAAACCGCAAAGGAAGCCTGCAAAGAAAACAACTGTTGAAACTATCGCCAAAAAATCGAACAGAAAGACAGATAATATTACCATGTAATATTACTTAACTTAAAAAACTGGCACTAAAGCGTTGCACAACGATCCTCGGCGTGAGCGCACTAGGGAAAATCGCGCGCCACCCGCCCTATCACGGCATCTTGTTTACGTATCGTTCTATTACTCAAAGACAAATTAATTTGCCACTCTGAAAATTGGAGGTCTTATAGGAAAAAATCTCAGCTTTCATTTAAAAATATTTTGAAGAAAAAAAAGTGCCCAAGTTTGAAAATAAGTCAAATTTATTTTTGATTTTCAAAAATTTGGGTCAAATTTTGATTTTTTTCAAAAATCGTTATTACCACCAGAAATTTTATGAAAAATTCTATCGAAAACATTTCAAGTGAAATTTTGTTTAAGGCAATAGGACAAAAGTTACAAACGTTTGAAAGTAAGGCTTTGCTCAAAAAACCCAAAAATTGTACCCCCTCCACTTTGATAAATAATTATCAACATAAATTAAATTTTGGTGTGAGGAGTACTATCTAGCAGGACTACAATTGGGCCAATTTTTAGCCTGATCAGACAACTTTCGTTTTCGAGGTGGGTACACTTCAGAAATTATGCCCCAGTACTGTTTTATAAGTATGTACGTACATATAACAGGGTGGCCATTTTAACCGAAGAAAAAAATTCCCGGTCATTTCCCGGTTTTTTCTCGGTTCGCAAACATTTTTCACGGTCAATAAAATTAAAAAATTCGAACTCTGAAGCTAAACATTTTTCCATTTGAAGGAATAAAAAATAAATTACAAATTATAGCACTCAAAGTGGAACACTTGAATTTTAAACTTTTTAAAATGAAGTTTTAGTTTTTCATTTCAAAAATGTTGTGTTTGAATTGTCAGTAATTTACACGTTTAAAATAGAAGGTACTAACACTTTCCAATTAAACACTTTTAAATGAAATGCAGATAAACTGCAAAATTTAGAATTTCTAACTTTTATAAATTATAGAATTCAAAGATTCAATTCCAAAAATACAAATCCACGTTATCATTTTCAATGCTCTAAGTTAAAGAATGAATCAATGAACTTGAAAATTTTCAAAATTATATTATTTTAAGCAATTTTAAGCTAGAAACATTGAAAATTGAAAAATTAAATTTTTTTTCGACTGAACACTTCGTAAATTAGAAGTTAAATTATTTGCATTTCAAATAGTTAAAACATCTTTGAAAAGCTTCAAAATTTTATTTCCAAATCTTGAGAAATCTAGAATTTGTTTCAAATTTTTTCAAATTTAAAAGTATTTTTGAAATTTTTTCATCAAATGTTTCATATGAAAAATTTTCAACTTTAAACGCTTTAAATTTTTCAAATCTTCAAGACTGAATTTTAAATTTCTTTAAATTAAAAATGTAAGCTTAAAAATAAAAATGGAAAATTTTTTAATCAAAAGATTTTTGAATTACGCATTGTAAAGTGAATGGTATCATAATTGACTAAGAATTATTAGTTATTAGTAATAATTAGACTATAATTATGACTAATAATAATTATTTTATTTTATTGTTTTATTACCGAATGTCCTGTGACATTTTTGCAACTGACTGAAAATGACTGAAGCAGACAACGCGATTAACGTTGTTAGCGTTGTTGCGGAGTTGCTTCGCTGACCACGCAGCGTCTCTCTCTCTCGCCCCCTTGCACTACCTTGTCTGGTGTATCGGGGACGGGTAAAGCGGGACTGCAGCGTACTCTCTCTATAAGAAAGTAAAATAAATTTTCGTACCAGAAGGACAGAATAGTTTTTTTGAAAAAATAACTCTTTATTTTTATAAATATTTCCATGATATTTATAATTTCTTTTAAAGACGCTTTAATTCAAATAAAAAGTTAGATCCATTTTTTCGTAGGAACTTTTAAAAAGCATACATTATAATTGAGGATTTCGCTATTTTCAATAATACAAATGTGGTCAATATTTTGTTTATGTTTATTTTTAACGTAAGAAAGTTTCCAAAGTTCAAATGCGGAACAAAAATTTAGGATAGTTTGCAGATAATTATAAAAACTCGTTATTCCAGTTTCATATGTTGTGATATCAAAAGTTACTTGTAAAAAATTCTGTTTTAAAACTTTTAGGTTTAGAAAGTTAAAAAATGTTGTCTGCGATTCTTATAATTGAAGTAGGTATTTAGGTACCTGTCATTATATAACTTTTAGATATTAGATCATAAGAGAAATAGGTCATATTGTAGAATTGACGTTACTTTTCTCGACAACCAACTTTTTCATTATTATAAAATTATTTATAAATTCTGAAACAAGCAATATTTTGTTCCAAATTTGAAGAGATTTGATTAATAAAATAAATATAACTATTGTTCTTATCAATTAACATTATTACGTTATTATAAAATTGTATTAAATTAGGTTTTGAGTTTTGACGACAGTGCAATGTATATTCAAAACTGCAGGAAGGAATTTTTATATATTTTGAGAAAAAAGCTATTTTTCTTTTCCTCAAAAATTAAATTAAAAGTTAAAAAATGTACGTTTTTGGCTACTCTGGTGGTACCACTAGGAATTTAATAAAAATAAAAAAGTGTATATAGAGGATTTACCAGTTAGACCAACAAAAAAATCCAATCCTTTAACATCCTCCATTATTACACACACACACATAATATATTAACAAGTGACTGCCGAAAAGTTGACCACTTTAACTCCCAACCATTTTCCACACTTTCGTTGATTAATAATTTTTTTATAAAAATATGTCAATAAAGTACTTTCATCAAAACGCAATTTAGTAAAGTTTTAATCTTTTAGATGACTTAGTTCATAAATTATAAATAAAAAAGCACACATAATGTCTGGCAATCTACCTGTCCAAAACTACATATTATAATCAAAAATTACTAAATAATGTTACCAAAATTTGTTTACTAATTTAGATTCACAGATGTCACTTATATTGAGTTGAAAAATATAATACTCAAGAAGAGCACTCAATATTTTAGAATTTAGAGTTAAGAATTTCAAATTGGGAGTTTCTACACGTACCGAAAAAATCCGGCTATTCGTACCGAAATTTCGGTATAAATAGCACCTTTTCCAGCTCCCCGATGACGTACCGAAAAATCGGTTATTTGTACCAACAAAAACCAACAAAAAATCCAATCCTTTAACATCCTCAATTATTAAACTCACATAATATTTCAAATGTCACATAACGCTTCAAATTAATTTAAACACTAAAGTCAAAATCATACAAATCGTAACAATAGTAGTTTTTCCAATATTTTCATATATTTTTACCTTCTCTGTAAATATCAAGTTTTTAAAATTATTTTATATCATTACCGAATGTTGCATAACGACAAGCCAGGTAGGAGCTGTTTCTGTTCAAAAAGCAAATACAAATACATCCCTTGATTTTTTAGTTTTATATTTCCATACTCTGCAGGGTATGTTATACTCAATTAAAAAAAATATATCTTATCCGCTTTGGAAAGTTCGTTCTCTCGAAAATCTTATTATTTAAAATGGTGATCTTTTTCTAAATCACCCTAATATTGGTTGACTCTGAAAAAATTGAATCATTACTGTATTTGTAAATTTAGTTGTAAGTTTACTTAAGTGGATATTAGGTTCAAATTATTGGTAAACAAAATTAGTATTTATATTCAAAATTGTATCTAATTGATGGCATGGTCATAATAAATATTTATATATTATTTTTTTGTGTTAGATAAATTATGACTAAATATGCTTGAATATTTACGTTACTAGCCATTTTTCTTATTTCTTACAAATAAGTATTTGTTTATTTTTAAAATACTTATACCTTAGTATTAAATGAGGGTTTGACGACTTTTAAAATCTTTAGAGACCTTTTAAGCCTTCAAAAATTTCTTAAAATACCTTGAAATCTCTTTGGAAAGCTCATGAAACTCTTTTAATTTCTCTTAAAACCCATCAAATGTATTAAAATAATTTTAAATACTTTGAAAAACTTCAATAAATTTAAAAATCGATAATCAATTGAAAAATATTGATTGCCCGTGAAATGTTATACATTTTTTTTTTCATACCTTGAAATCTCTTGAAATCCCTTGCAATATTTTAATGTTACTGGCAATACTTTTGGAAGTGCTGTGAAATCTCTTGAAATCATTTGAAGTACTTTGAAAATCTCTCAAATATTTTTTAATACTTTGCAATTTCTAAAAATTCTTTGAAATCCATTAAAGAAAAATCTGCACGCTTCGCGCGCACATTCTCATCGCGCGTTTCGCATGTGGCTCGTGTCGCTCGCAAGTTTCAGCGCGCCAAGCGCGCGCGGTTGTTGGATCTCGCGCATTGCGCTCGATAATGTATTTACCTCGCGCCGCGCGCTCGGTCTTTGTATTTCCCCCACATCGACAACTGTAATTTGGTGATTGTGAATTCTCTTTTGTTAAATCTCCTTCGGCTTTAACGAATACATTCTCATCACGTACCTCGTACTTCGCACTCGATTTTGTCCAAAATGCGAAATTTTCTACATTATATGATGAATGTAAATTTTGATTCATTCTGAAATTAATTTCTTAAATTTGAAATATTTTGTTGTAGAAAAACACTAGAGTTGATACCCGAAAATAAAATAATAAAATAAGGTTCAAACCTTGCGCGTATTTTTCAGGTGTCCAACATGTCGTTCTTTGTAAACGAGTGTTTTGTCTGCGAAGCTACAGACTCTCCAACACCATGCAGTCGCTGCTATATGATCTCATATTGCGGACCGGATCATCAAAAAGAAGATTGGCTTATGCATAAGGAGTTTTGTGACGCAATATGGTCCGTAATGAGAGAAAAGAAAGTATCTCATATTTACGAATCACTGTCTGGTGTAGACTTGGACACTTGGATAAAAGAGAGAAAGAGAATGTGCTGGACAGTAAAATCAAAACTTCGACGAGATCTTCTTCTCCAAGAAGAGCAAATGCTTCTAATGCCACGATCCTGTTTCGTTTGTCACGACACCAGACAAGACTTCTTGACCACTTGCACCACCTGTTTCTGCGCAAACTTTTGTGCAAAACATCCTTCCAGTTCCGAACACGAAAAAGACTGTCATTCATTAAAACTCTTTCGCGAATTTGATGGCAAGATGCAAGATCCAGCTAAATTAAGAACCATTTTCACACTGATTGAGAAAATTTCGGATACTACAAGATTCGAGGATTCCTCTGAAGTACCTAATTCCATGAAGGAATTCTTGGATCAACAAATTAAAGGCAAAGACTTTCGTCTCGAACAGGCTTGTGCCTCGAATATTCTCAGCATGTCACTGACTCTCTTCAACGCTATGAAAAAACTCAATCTGCAATCCGCTTCTGAAATTCTTTTGCATATCCGCTGTGATGTGACCGACAGTGGAATCTGGGAACTTCTCTTGCACTTTCTACCAAATTTAAAAGTCCTAAACATTGTTTTCATCGAGCAAAGAGAATCTCAAAAGCTGGTAGCAAAACTCTGTGATGATTGTGTTTCTAAAAAGAAAAAGATTATTCTTGAGACGAACGAGCTTGTCTACAAGAATTATTTAAAGGTCAGAATCTACAAGAAACCGGATATCTTTGCATATCTAAACGCCGAGATTTCAAAGAACGACGATTTCAATGTGGAGTGGAAATTCCTTTTGGAAAATTTGAGTCGAATCGGTGTTCCTGTGGTCTTGACATCCGTTACAGAAACGATGGCCAAGGTTTTGGCTAAGAGTTTGAAATCAACTTTCTGGCCTTCCTTAATCTGCTATGAGGGACCCAATGACTTTGGGGCTTTAGAACCATTGCGAGAGTGGACAGATGGTGGGGTTAGTAGAATAAATCAGCTTTTAATCATCACCAAAGGCCGAACCACTCTATGCAAGGCTGGTTTTTTTCACAATTGTTCTTGGCTCACAAAGAAGAGAAGAGAAGATTCAAGAAGTCATCTAGTAGATTTCTACACAAACGTTTGTATCGTTTGTCGTTCTCAGGATATCTCAACTTTGTGCAAGTTCTGCAATATGATTTTCTACTGTTCTGAGCCACACCGAAAAGAAGATTGGAATAAACATAAGGAGATGTGTCAAGCGATTCAACGGTTGCTAAAACAATCTGGAATGAAGAGTATTTTCGACGGTGAAATCGATTTAATGGGAAGTAAAAAAACAGATCCTGAATCGTGGCTTCGAGCGAAGGTGAATATCATATCGAAAGCAGAGTCGCAACTTGGAAAGAAGCTTTGGGTATATCAACAACAGATGTTTCTCTTCCCGAAAACCTGTTTTGTTTGCCACGAGGGCGAATTTAGTAAATTAAAAGGCTGTGAATGTGGAATACATCTTTGTAAAAGACACAATGATTCTCCCCATCATAAAGAAATGTGCGAAGATTTTCAACTGAGTTTGCAGCTCTTTGAAAAGGAAAAACTACCAAATCCACTACCAAAGTATAAATATGTACCAGGTGTGAAGGAAAATTTACCGGGTTCAATAGAAGAGTTTATAGATTCGCATCTTGAACTAGAGAGTGAAGCTGCAGCAGAAAAAACTCTTTATTACAATCGTGTTGTGATTGGAGAATTACTGACAAAGCCGCTAACCTTGCTTTATGCGATACAAAAACTAATGATTCCAGACTTTAGAAATGAACATGATTCAGAAAGTAATTCTACGCTTGTGGTTCACGTTATAGGATCAAAGGACGCAGAGAATGTCTACTATGAATTCTGGGATGTTTTCTTCAACTGGATGCAAAATTTGGAGACGTTGAATGTCAGTTTCGTCGGACCGGAAACTACGAAACTGAATGTAAATCGCACATTACCTGAAGTAAAAGAAAAAAATCTGAGCATCAAGTCATATCCGCTAGACTATGAGCAATTTGTTCAAAGTAGTTTCTTTGTAAAACCGGACATTGTCGTTGGATATAATCTGGATATCCATGAATGCGAAATAGAGACGTGCAGCTGCAGAGAAAATATATTGACCATTAGAAAACTAAATGTTCCCTTTGTAATGACCTCTGGATCAAAAGAACGAGCTCGAAAAGATCACGAGAGGATTTCTAAGGTTTTGGAAAGTTCCGTTGCCTACGATTTTTGCGATTCAAATCCTTTTGCCTCTTTAGTGCCGGAAAGAGATTTTGAAACTGAAGGCCTGCGTTTTTCGAATAAATATCTTCTTATGTACTGTAACTTGGATCAGCCAGATGTTCAAAATTCTAAGTTAAGGCAATATCTTCTTGAGAGTCTCGAGGCAAAAAGATTGGCTGATGATTCCTGTCTTTCGGACTTGGAAAAAGTGTTAAGGGCCATGAAAATTGAAAGTGCGCCAATATCTAGCATGGTAAGTGCAGAATCTAACACAAAGGCTCCTATTCCCAGAAACAGTTTTTTGTTTGATGCTGCAAAAGATGAATTGCGATATATGCTGAGAAATTTGAGACGCGGTCCTAAATCAGATGGCTGTACAAATTCGGGATCAAAAACAGATTCAGGAGCTAAAGATGAGAATTGGTCCACTGGGGAATCGGAATCCAAATCAGAACCTGACTCTGCCCAGAACAAGAGTTCTGAGGAGAATTTATTGTCCAAGACTCTGGATTCTGAACAGAAATCAGAATCTGAACCAGCTGTTGTGGAAATATTCAAGGAGACTTTTTTGACCGCTACTGAAGAATCTGAAAGCAAATCAGAAAGTGGATCTGCTACCCTACAATTATTTAAGGAGAATGTATTTTCCACAAGTCAATATTCTGAATGCACACCAGAGTTGGGAACTGAAAATATCTGGAATGAATTATTTGAGGATAATATACCATTCATTGAGGATTCTGTATCAGAATTAGAATCTGGATATGCTGAGGTCGAAATTGCCAAGAATTTGAAGTCTACCGCTGAGCAGGATTTTGAATCCAAATCGGAGTTTGAAAAGGAGAACTTATTGCCCACCACTGAAAATCATGTATTCAAATTAGAATTGGAATCTGTTACGGAAATAGAGAAGAATTTCTTCTCCACCGCTGAGTATTCCCAACCTAAATCAGAATCTGGATCAACTAAAGATTTAGTCGAACAACATTTATTACCGAAATTTACCACAACAGAAGACTCTGAGAATTTGTTGTCCACTAATGATTCGGATTCGGATTCGAAATTAAAATCTGGATCTAGTAACGTCGAAATTTTAATGGAAGATTTATTCGCCACGATTGAGAATTTCGAATCCAATTCAGAATCTGAATCTCCGAAGAAGGAAATTTTGAAGGAGAACCCACTGTTTTTGACGCAGAATGCTGAACCTAAATCAGAATCTGAGTCTGCTAACCTGGAAATATCGAAGGATTCATTTACCACTGTGGATTCTGAATTCATACCAGAATCTGAATTTGCTAACTTTGAAATATTGAAGGATGTGTTGCCCATAACTGAGGATACTGAACATATATCAGAATCTGAATCAGTTGAGGATTTAGTTGTTCAAACGTTATTGATGAAATTGCCCACCACTAGGGGTTTAGAATGTGATTCAGAAACTGGATCCTTCAAGGAGATTGAAGACTCTACATCCAAATCAGAATCCTTTAATGTCCAAATTTCTAAAGAAACTGTACCTCCTATGGACGAATCATTCAAGGAAAATGTATTAGCCACTGAAAATTTTCAATCACAATCTAGATCCGCTGACACCACTATAGATTTAGAGGAGCATCTATCGTCATTAACTGAGAATTTTGCATCAAAATCGGAATCTGGATCTGCTAAGGTTGAAACAGTTTCAGTTTCAATCACTGAGAATTCGGTAGCTAAAACAGATTTTGGTTATGGTGAGGGCCTTGAATTCAAATCGGAAATTGGATCTACTGACACCACTATAGATTTAGAGGACTATCTATCGTCATTAACTGAGGATCTTGCATCCAGATCGGAATCTGGTTCTGGTAATGTCGAAATAGTTTCTATCAGTGAAAAGTCTGTAGCTAAACCAGAATCTGAATCTGCTAATGTTGAAACAGTTTCAACTAGTGAGGATATTGCAGCCAAGTCTGAATCTAATAATGTCGAAATAGTTTTTATCAGTGAGAATTCTGCAGCTAAATCAGAATCTGAATATGATAAAGGTCTTGAATCCAAATCAGAATCTGCATCTATAAATGGTGAAACATTCAAGGAGGATTTATTAACATCCACCGAGGATTCTGTATCAGAATCAGAAACTGTATTTGAAACGTTAATGGGGAATTTATTGTCAGACAGTGAGGAAGATGAATCTGAAACTGAATCAGAATCTGGATCTGGATCTCTTGATGACGACAGTTTGAAGGAGAATCTATTGTCCTCGACTGAGGACTCTGAATCCAAATCAGACTCCGATTCTGCAAAAGTCGAAATATTAACGGGTGATTTATTGTCTCCGATTGAGGATTCTGAATCTAAAGAATCTGGATTTGCTAACGGCGAAATATTGAAGAAGGATTTGTTGCCTAACACTGAAGAATCTGAAATAAAATGCGAATCCGGATCTGCTAACAACATTGTACTCGAATCGAAATCTGGATCTCTTAAGGAGGAAATATTGAAGGAGAATATACTGTCTACTGAGAATTTTGAATCTGAAGCAGAATCTGTTTCTGTATCCAAATCAAAATCTGGAGATAATAAGGACGAAATTTTCGTAAAGAGTGTTTTGCCTATCCCTGAGCAGGATCTGGAATCGAACTCTGAATCTGGAACTGTTAACGGCAATATATTGAAGGATGATTATGAATCTAAAGAATCTGGATTTGCTAGCGGCGAAATATTGAAGGAGGATTTATTTTCTACCTCTAAGGATTATGAATCTAAAGAATCTGGATTTGCTAAAGACGAAATAGTGAAGGAGGCTTTATTGTCTACCTCAAAGGATTCTGAATCTAAATCAGAAAATGTACCTCCTAAGGAAAAATTATTCCAGGAGAATTTATTGCCCACTGAAGATTTTGAATCAGAATCGGGATTGGCTAACAATACTTTGGATTTGAAAGAGTATCCCATGTCTTTAACTGAGGATTCTTCATCAAAATTGGAATGTGGACCTGCTAATGTTCAAACAGTTTTAATCAGTGAGAATTTTGTAGCCAACTCAGAATCTGGATCTATAAACGGTGAAACGTTGAAGGATGATTTATTGTCTACTACTGAAAATTCTGAACCTAAATCAGAATCTGGATCACTCGATGACTTTCAAATGAAAGATTTCTTGATATTAAGGGACAATGAGAATTTCTTGTCAAAACTTGAAGATTCTGCATCCAGATCTGATAACGTCGAAACTCTGAAGGTCATATCTGGTAGTGAAGGTTTTCAATCCAAACTAGAATCTGTCTCTCTTATAGACAAAGTACTGAAAAAGGATCTTTTCTTATCGACTTTGGATTCTGAATCTAAATCTGAATCCGAATATGAAATTGCTGAAGTCGAAAAATTGAAGGAGAATTTATTGACTACTGAAGAGACTGAAAGTAAACCAGTATCCAACTCTGTGAACTTCAAAACATTGATGGACGATTTATTGACTACTGAGGATTCTGAATCCAAATTAGAAACTGGATCTTTTAAGGAGGTTTTATTGCTCACTGAGAGTTCTGTATCTAAAGCAGAATTTGATTCGGTTAAAGGCGAAATTTCTAGGAAGAATTTATTGCCTTCGGAGGAGCAGGACTTTGTATCCAAATCCGAATCTGAGAGTGTTAATAGCGAAGCATTGAAGAACAATCTTATGCCTCCGACTGCTGATTCTGAATCCAAGTCAGAATCTGCATCGGCTAAGGACGAATTATTAAAGGAGAATTTATTGCTGACGACTGAAGATTTTGAATCCAAATCAGAATGTGGAGCTGCTGAAGAAAAATTAAAGGACGATTTATTGCCGACCACTGGAGATCCTGAGGATTTCAAACTCAAATCAGAATCTGAGTCTTCAAAACAAAAAATTGAGGTCTCTGAATCGTTATCAAAACCTGGATCTGCTATTCTCGAAATTTTCGAAGATATATTGTCCACGATAGAAGATCCTGAATCTGTATCTGCTAAGGACGAAATATTCAAGAAGAAGCCCGCGACTGAAGATTTTCAATCCAAATCAGAATCTGGAACTTGCGAGGAAAAATTTAAGGAAGATTTATTGTCGACAACTGGTGACTCTGAATGCGAATCAGAATCTGGACCTACTAAGAAGGAACTTTTCATGGAAAATGTGTTATTGAAAGAAGAGATTAGACGTCTACAAGAAAATGAGGAACTCATCAAGTCTGAAAATTCCCGTCTCAAAGAGGAACTTTGTCGCCTACGAAAAGTGGAAAATTAAATTTAGGTCTATTTCAACAAAACGTTTTTCGTTCATTTTATAATCACGATAAAAACTGCTGTGCGGTTTTCACTGTTTATTTTTCTCTAGTATTAAGTAAAGTTAACCAAAGTCATATATTTTATATACAATTTTGTACCAAGTCTTAGAATTCTATGTTTTTTTTAATGACCTCTGATTAAGAGAATAAAAAGTTCAGTTAAGTGTATAAAATTTACTTATTTATAGAAGCGGATTTAATTTTAATTAAGAGAAAAAGGTTTCTATCTTATGAAATATTTTTAAAAAACGCAAAATATACGTTTTCAATTCAAGGCTTTTTTGGACGTCATGACAATTTTTAATAAATAATAAAATAATTTTCTTCATAGTAGAAATGCCGTTAAAAATAAAGTAATTCAAAATTTCGCGCCAAAATGTTTATAATGTTGGCAAATCTGACTAACCTAACTTTCGTGTTGTCATGTAAAACGAAATATAAACAATTTTCTAGGGAACTCTCTAAATTTATTCGAGAAAGAAATTTTTTTTTACCGAGATAAGGTACTGTTTTTGTTTTGTTTTTTCATATTAAATTACACACTTTAAAGTCTCCTTGGCTTTTAATCAGATGAAATATTTCTTATATTTTTATTTATATTTATACATATTTGGACGATACATGACAACGGTAAAATTCATAAGTTATAGTATATATTTTTAGTATTTTTGTTTGAATGCCTTCTTTTTCATTCAAAAATAATGTATTTTAAATATAAATAATAAGTAAATATATATCTGTTTTATGCGTTCTCATTTTTTTATAAAGTAATATTAGTTTACATTTTTAAGCAAAAATTTTAATAAATTATTTCTATGCGAAGAATCTGGAATTATTAATGATATTAAACGATTTTAAATTGTAAATGCATGTATAAAATTTATGTTATTAATTATTTGTTATACCTGTATATACTGGTGTATCTAATATTTGCTAAGACTTTTTCTTTCTTTTCTTTATAGCTTACAATATTATAGAACATTTTCATGTTAGTAACCTATTATTTATTAATATTCAAGTTTTTCGCAAACACAATTCGGAATTCTGCGGTTTTATAATTTAAATCCAAATTGGGATGATTTATAAAGTAACCATTTTCAAAGGTATTGCCAATTTAAAATGAATAACTTGTACAAAATATTCTTGCTTGAAATTAATTTTTTTAATTATTTCTAATCCCATGAAAAACATCTGCGATAAAAAAAATCTGCTAAGTACAACTATATGAACTTGTGAAATAAAAATGGTCTAAGTAATTTGGGAAAAAATATTTATAATAAAATATAAAGAAACTATTTTATAAAGTCCCCACAGAAGTGTTTAAATAAACTTTAATTTTTTTATATTGTAATTTAAATAATCTAAGTTTAATACAAAAATTTAATATCGGTTGCTCTTACGTGTATGAAATAAATGTAGCAGAGTCTCTTAAAATAGTATTTATTTATAAAATTATTAAAGTCGTACAAAAGTTTTCTTCACCTATTATAATAGTACATGATTTTAGATTGATTGTTCCAGCGATTTTAAAAACAATCGCCTCCTTATTACTCAGTCTTAAAAGTGATGGCTCCAATTGAGGAATATTATTTACAATAAGGATTGAAACCAAACTTTTAACATACAAAATTAGTTTCATAAAAAAAAAACCTTTTCGTATATATGCAGAAACGGCTATAAAATTGTCGCCAAATTTCATTCGATATTGGAATTTATCAAAATTAAATCCTCACATGTAAAAATATTGTATATATAATCATAATATTGGCAGCTTTGTTCCTTGATACTAATAATTATATTCTTTAAGATCACCCCAGGCTGGACCGATTCTTAATTTTACCGGCAGCGGAACCTCGAGGGAATAAGCCTTCTCCATCGATTCTTTCACTAATCCAGCTACGATGTGCAAATCGTTTGCGTTGACCTATTTAAGAAAATGTTTAATATTTCATTGACAAAATTATTATCATGAAGATTTCCAAATTAAATTTTCAACCCAAAATAGACGAGAAGTGAATTTTAAATTAAAAGAGATTAATTATCTAACAAAAATGGCAATAGACAAATTTTCAACAAAATATATGTATTTTCAACAACATAGTTAAGTTTTCAACCAAAGAGATGAATTTCCAATTAAGATTAAAGGTCTATCAAGAAACATTAATTTTCGACAAAAAGTGGAATAGTTAAATTTTCAGTTAAAAAATTCATTTTCAAACAAACAAAAAAACGAATTTTCAACAAAATAGTTAAATTTATAAGCTAAGAAATTAATTTTTAATTCAAATAATGAATCTTCAAACAAAAAATGAATAAATAAATTTTTTACCCAAAAGTTGAATTTTCAAC
>CAKNYM010052162.1:593122-605560 GCA_932195095.1 Andricus curvator | reverse complement strand
ATTTTTATCCAAGCGATGAATTTCCAATCAAGAAGATTAAAGGTCTATCCAAAAAGATAAGTTTTGGACAAAAAATGGAATAGTTAAATTTTCAGTTAAAAAAAAAAATTAATTTTCAATAGGGAAAACTAAGTTTCAATCAAAGAAATGATTTTTCAACTAAAAAGATTAATTTTCTACCAAATAAAATTAATTTTTAACAAAATACATGAATTTTCAACCACTTTTTGAATTGTTAAAGGAATTTGCAACCTAATAATTAAATTGCCAACTAAAAAGGTGAATTATTTACTAAGAAATTTCAACAAAATGCATACATTTTTAACCAAATAGTTGAATTTTCAACTGACGAAGGTACATTTTAAACCAAATATGAAATAATTAAATTTTCATTAAAAAAAAATCTATTTTCAAGAAAAAAACGAATTTTCGACAAAATAGCTCAATTTTTAAGCTAAGAAATAAATTTTTAACTAAAATAATGAATCTTCAACCAAAAAGAAAAATGACTTTTTAACCCAATCGTTGAATTTTCAACTCAAAAGATGAATTTTCTACCAAAAAATTAGGAGAAAGATCCTGAGACCAACGTAAAATTCACAGGATTATTCGAGCAAGAACTAATTTAAATAGCCTGTAAATTCCAGATTTTTCCGTTTTTCTTTCTAAGAGGTATTCATCTTGAAAAATATGGAAAATTAACCGTTTATGGTAAGTTTTGATTTTCAAAACTATTACTTAAATGTAAATAATGCAATGAAAAAATAGAAAATCGGCTATTTTTCATTTATTGTGAAAATACCATTTTTACGGTTCTTTAATAATAAAATTACTTGTGCTCGTGCCAAATATAAATTGAAATACTGTTATATTTTTCTGTCTTGATTAAATAAAATGTTACATTATAGATCTTGAATTTTTCTCAGTTTCATCATGCTACACATGTTACACTTTTCTTACTGTTGAACTTTAAAAATAAAATTTTGATATAAAAATAAAATAATTTAATACATTTACGTGACAAATATGTGCAGAAAACGTGGTAAATGAAATTTTATTGAAAATTCGAATACAATTCAAATAGTAGAATTTAATTCAACTTTGATGAAAAATAATCTGCTAACAAAGAAACTTCTGTAAATCATGTACAATGTTTTCAAATCATATCAGATTTTCTGTAAAATCTATAACAAAATGTTGGAAAATGAACCGAGTTTTTTTTCTAGAGAAAGGGTAATTGGAGCGTGCGTAGCGCGCACAATGTTCTAGTTAACAAACAAAAAACAAGAATCTAACGATAACATTTGGACAACACTCTCTCAAATGTCTCAATTATTAAAAAAAAAAAAAGAGGAAATGATTTCTATAGTGATAAAAAAAAGACAAGCGAAAAAGAAGGAAGGAGATTCGGAGGTTACTTCTTTTGCTTTCCTCCTTTTTTTATTTCAATAGAGGCATTTGAGAGAATTGAATGTTGGACATCAAACAGAAATTTTAATTTTGATTTATTCTGAATTAAATTTCAAAAATTTTAATAAATTTTCTTACCTCAAATAGCAATTCATCATGTAATTGCAAGACTAGGTAAGCACCTCTGAATTCCAAACTCGATCCTGAGCTTCTTAATCTTCTTTTGGATCTTAAAGATGGAAAAATAGGAGATGTTGTTGAAAATTCTTGTCGCAATCTTTGGTCGATAAGAATCATCGACTTTTTAGCAATATCTGCGGCTGATCCTTGAATTTTGGTATTTACAGCCTGCCTTTCTGCTTGAGCTGTAAAACCCCGTAAAAAGAATCAAGTTAGTATTCAAATTTTATAATAAAATTTAAGATCTTACATTTTTCAGATCGATTTTCACTCCATAATCCTGGCAACATTCTGTATCGTTTTGTGATCGTCGTTACGTAACCATCGACTCGAGCTCGTTTAACGACGTTCGATAGCCAGGAACGAATCCCTTTATAGGTTTTCATGAAAGTTTCCAAAAATTCTTTAGCTTCTGCCTCTGTGATAGACAAACTTTCCGCTAGAGATTTTGTTCCCATTCCATAAATCATGCCGTAACAAAGTTGTTTCGTTCTTTGACGCATTTTATCATCCACCTGAAAATATAAAGTTAGTTAACTGAATAAACAATAAAAGTGGATCAAGAATTTTTAGATTTATTTCATTAATTCTGGTTTATCTTCACCATTTCTTCGGCAATGTCATTCCATTTGGCGGAGATGCTTTTAAAAATGTCATTTCCCTCTCTACTCATAATGGAACGAAGTAACGAATCGTTCGAAAAATGGGCCAGAATTCGAAGCTCGAGTTGACAATAATCAGCAGAAAGCATTATATTTCCAGCGGTTGGAATAAAAGCCATTCGAATACTTATCACGTAAGTGTTGTCTTCTGAACTAAAATCTTTGGGGACGTTTTGCAAATTTGGTTCACACATTGAAACCCTTCCTGTGACTGTGTGAGTTATGTGCAAACCATAAATTCGCGAATTTTGAGCCGCATTCAAAAGAGGGAGTACCATCTGGAATAAAAATTAATTGACAAAAATCTTCTAATTTAGATTGGTTTTTTGTGGGTTGAAATCCTGCACTAAGTCTGCGCAAATTAATTATTTATTATTAATCGCTCTAAGACATTTAAAACTGGTTCGAATAGACTACCAGATGAATAATTAATTCCATATATAAAGAATTATTTAATTATTGCCACCCTTACGCAAAATATCAAGTCCTGTTCGTCCTAATAGATTTTGGAAATCCAAACTTGTCTTACAATACGTATATTGACTCCCGAAACAATATATCAAAAATTGCAGATAAAAAAACGTCCCTGTGCAAAAAACCACCCTTGAAGAAAAAAAATCGTCAAAATCGCCCCAATGGATAGTGGAAATACAAACTGGTCTTAAAATACGCCTTTTGACTCACTTAACAACACATCTAAACATTAAAACAATTTTAGATAAGGAAACCTCTCTGCGAAAAAAAACAACCTTGAAGAAAAAAAATATTCAATATTGCCCAAATAGATTTTGGGAATCCAAACTTGTCTTAAAATACGTCTTTTGACTACCGAAACAACATATAAAAAATTGTAGATAAAGAAACCTCCCTGCACAAAAAAGCACCCTTAACGAAAAAAATCGTCAAAATCGCCCCAATAGATTGTAGAAATTTAAACTGGTCTTAAAATACGTATTTTGACTCCCGAAACAACATATCAAAAATTAGAAAAAAATAGCTGATAGGGAAGCCTTCCAACAGAAAAAAACCCGCCTCCATTAACGAAAAAAATCGTAAAAATTGCCGGAATCGATTGTGGAAATGAAAACTGGCCTTAAAGTACGTATTTTGACTCCCAAAACAGCATATAAAAAAATGTAGATAAAAAAGCCACCCTGCGCAAAAAAATCACCCTTGACGAAAAATAATCTTCAAAATCGCTCCAATAGATTGTGGAAATTCGAACTGGTCTTAAAATACGTCTTTTGTCTCAACAAACAACAAATCTAAAAAAAAATTGTAGATGAAGAAACCTCCCTGCGCAAAAAAAAATACATCTAAAGAAAAAAAATCGTCAAAATTGCCCGAATATATTGTAGAAATCCAAACAGGTCTTATAATACGTCTTTTGACTCCCTAAATAACACATCAAAAATTACAACTAAATTCTAGATAAGGGAATCTTCCTGCACTAAAAAAACCACCCTTAACGAATAAAATCTTCAAAATTGTCCGAATAGATTATGGAAATCCAAACAGGTCTTATAATACGTCCTTTGACTCCCTAAATAACACATCAAAAATTACAACAAAATTGTAGATAAGGAAATCTCAAAAAAACACCCTGAACGAATACAATCGTCAAAATGGCCCGAATAGATTGTGGAAATCCAAATTGGTCTTAAATTACGTATTTTGATTCCTTAAACAGCATATCAAAAATTAAAACGAATTGTAGATAAGAAAATGTTTCTGCGCAAAAAAAAAAAGACAACCACTTTTAATGAAAAAATATCGTAAAAATTGCCCGAATCGATTATGGAACTCCAAACTGGTCTTAATATACGCCTTTTGACTTACATACATACCAGAAAATTCAAAAAATTCTAGATAAGGAAACGTCCCTTCGAAAAAAAAAACAATCCATCTTTAAAGAAAAAAAATTGTCAAAATTGCCCTAATAGATTGTGGAGGTTCTAACTGTTCTTAAAATACATCTTTTGTCTTTTGACTTTCTCTTACGTCTTTTTCTTTTGACTTTTTTTCTTTAAGTGTGGTTGTTCTTCTTGTGCAAGGAGGTTTTCTTATCTACAATTAAACAAAAATTATATGCTGTTTGGGGAGACAAAAGGCGTATTTTAAGACTCGTTTGGATTTCCATAATCGATTAGGGCAATTTTGACGATTTTTTTTCTTTCAGGGCGGTTGATTTTTTTGCGCAGGGAGGTTTTCTTGTATAAAATTTTTTTTTAAATGTTTAATATGTTCTTTGGGGAGTCAAAAGACGTACTTTAAGGCAAGTTTGGATTTTCACAATCTATTAGGATGAATATGACTTGATATTCTGCGTAAGAGTCGCCAAAAGTTGTTAGCAGTAGTTTTAGTCAATAATTCTTTATGTATTAAACTAATTATTCATCCGGGAGTGTTTGGAACCTATTTAGAAAGTCTTAGAGCAATTAATCATAAAAAAAATTAATTTACGCAGACTTAGCGCAGAACTTCAACCCACTTTTATTTTTTTTATTTTACGAAATCACCTTTGCTCGAAGAGCACTTAATTTTCTCCATGACATCACTAGCTTCGCAATTGGATGAGTGCACTGTTCCAAAACGGCTTTGCTTGTTGAAACCTTCCTTTTTTTTTGCAAACCTAAAATCTGATGAGTTTTATATAGAAAATGAAAATCATGGAACTTTTGATTATAAAATATATTTTTGTAAATTACTAACTTGAGCGACACTCGTGGACGACATAAAGTTAAACTTTCTCCCAGCGAGAAAAAATGCCTTTTCTTGTAAAAGAGACATTTCTTTTTGAATCACGTCCGATAGCTCCTGTAAGGCTACAAGATTTATGCCCAATCCTCTTAATTCCATGCGAGCTAATACCGAAATAACTTGCATCTCAAGTTCTGGAAAATAATTGACATTTATAAACATTCAATTGTAATTTTTAAATAATAAAGATAATACAAACCTTTAAACGTCTGCAGCAAAGTTGAACTTTTCTCCTCAATATTTTTCATAAGCACTTCCGTAATGTGCCACGTGAGTAAAGCTTCTCTTGTTGATTCATTTTCCGTATATTGAGAATTATCTTCAATTACACTACGATTTTCATAATAATTATGTGCATCTGGATAATATTTCTCCACCTAAAAAAATGTATAAAAATAAAAAAAAACACAAAAACGTATATTCTAATCTTTCTAAATAATCTCATTACCAAAAATCTCATATTTTTTTCACTTTCGTCTGAGTTCAGTATCCATTCCGCAACAACGGGATCAAGAAATTTACAAGTTGGAACTATTCCACAACATTTGTACAACAACTTGTAAGTCTTTTTCGCTAAATAGCACCTAACATTGATCGTAGAATTCGTCAAGACTTCGTTTAAAAGGTCCAGCCTTTCTTTAAGAGGAACTTTCATTTCTAAAAAAAAGTCATTCATAAAAACATTTAACTCACGAAACACTAAAATAAACACAAATTAAAACAAACCTGGGAAATTTATGAGTGGAATATAATAAAGTGCATTATATCCCCACGAAATAGAAGCTCCACAAATCTTTTTATCCCCACAAACGAATTTCACAGACCTGGATTTTTTATCTTCATCGTTATTCCCACCAAGAATTTTCGCACCAATAGTAATCTTTTTTTCTGTAAACGGCTCACAGTCTAAAGCAAAAGAAATTTCGGTTCGCTTTGACAATTTTTGTTTCAAGAGAGTGAACATCTTTTTGCTAATTATGACGTTCGCAGATTTCCATTTTTGATCACTTTCAGTTTTCTGTTTGAGGTCACTCGACATTTCTAGTGGTAAATCTTTGACTTTCTTAACGCTGTGGACAGAAGTTTCTCCTTCAGAAAATACGAGACTTTCAAAACTAGATTGATGATCTAAACTACTTCTGACTAATTTCTCGTTTGAGACTCTTTTTGTATTGTCTGATTGAATTTTACTAGAACCTGGTTTACTTCTTTGATGAGAAACTTTCATTTTCTTCGGAGGCGCAAACATATCATCAGAATCCGATTGATTAGAAGCTACAGAAACTCTTCGAGCTTTATAAGTCTCAACACTCGCAATCGGAGATCCTTCAGCTCCGGAATATTTTCTCTTCTCTATCAATTTCCTCTTTGTAATCAAATTTTCTTTATTTCCGGAATTACTTTCGCTATTTTTAATTCGCTTCCCCCCATCTGAGGTGCCAGTTTTATCTTTAATCTGTACATTATCCCAGGAATCTTCATTCCAGCCAGAAATACTTTCGCTTTTTGATTTAACATCTTGAGAAACTTTGGTTTTTGTTATTTCTAAGTCGTTTGTGTTGACATTCAATTTTATTGGTGGCACATTTTCTGAGATATTGGCTAGCAAATAGTCTGATGTTCCCATCTGAGAATTTTCTTTGACAGAATTTCCTTTAGAAAGACTTTTAGAATATCCCTTCGAATTGTCTTTAGGTTTTTTCGAAATCTTAGGCACTTTACTTAATTCGAACTCCGAAGCGTTAATTCCGGATAAAATTTCTTTAGACTTGTCATTTCTGTTCGTCATTTCAAAGTCAGAAACGTTTATTCCTGAAAGATAATTTTTATTTCCTTCCTGAGACTCATTTCTTTTTGCAGTTTCTTTGGCTTCTCTCTGTGAAATTTCTTTAGGTTGAGGAAGATTCATTGAAGAACTGAAATCAAATACAGAAGCTCGTATTTCCGAAACATTTTCTTTCGGAGTCGAATTTTGGACACCAGAATCAGGTTTTAAAGGAGCAGTAAATTCGAAATCGGAAAGACGAATTCCTGAAAGTCCTACATTTTCCTCATTCAAATTAACTTCATTCGGATCAGCTTCGTTTTGTCTCAAATCATTTTCGATATTCGCATCTATTTCTTTTACTTCCTGTTCCTCTGATTCTTTCTTTACTGTAAAATTTACATCGAAATCTGCAGTGCTAAACATATCTTCTATCGTTCCCATCTTTCTGTTCTCAATGATTTCCGCATTTTTTGAAACTTCCTGAACCTGATTGTTTGATAAATTGGCCTCAGTCCACCCACTTGATCTTTTTCTTGATAAATTCGACATTTCGAAATCAGAAAGACGAAGAGAACCTAAAACATTTTGCTCCAAAGCACTGCAATTATTTGCTGAACATTCGCTATCGAATAAATTCGGACTCTTCGAAAACTCCTTTTCGTTTTCGTTTGATTCTTCGTCGAATTCCTCGATATTCAACAATACTTCCTCCAAAGCAATTTCTGTTTCCTTATCGATATTCTCGTAAACACTTTTCTGAGAAAACGTTAAATTATTTGATGAAAATTTAAGTGATTCCATATTTTGTGAATCCTCTTTTGACAGATCAAGTAAACTTGATTGCTTAGATGTTCTGGTGATTTCTGGTTCGACGTTTGTTTTATCCTGTGTCTTTTGTGAAGGTTTAGTTATCTCAATAATCAGTCCACGTTTACTCCTCGAAGTATTCTTGTCTTTTTTCGACTTATTTAATTTTTTGGTGAGGTTTGAATCATTTTGGGTTTTGGTGACCAAATTCTGGGTTCCTTGGACTTCATCTTCTTCGTCTTCATTCACCGCCAAAGCATTTTCTGATTCGACAGGTTCCAAGGATTCCTCTTTTATAATTTCATTTTGTTGAGAAGTGTTGGAAGGATTTTGTCGAGAAAGATTTGAGGAGTTAGTAGTCTTTCCATTTGTTGACTCCCACTGCACTTCACGAACTCCCAATTCATTCTATAATATATTTTTTTTAATTAATTACAATCAATTTTTTGATGATAATATAAGGGGCCGTTCAAAAAATACGCCACAGTGTCAGGAGTGAGGGGGGTTAACAGGTTTTGTATCGATTTTTGACGTGCGAGGGGGTGGGGGGGGGGCAGCACAGAATGTGAAACTACATATGAGAAAATATAAATGAAAAAATGAAAATGAGTGATTTTATTTTACAAGTGAAGCATCTAACTACAGACTTCACCATCTTTCCCGGATTCCCCGCTATATCCCTTTTTCCCCCTGTTTTCAAGAAACTTCCCCATTTTCTCACTGTTTCGCTTAGATGCGAAATGAATAAATACAACAAAGTTAATTCTTTTTAATTGAAAAGTCTACTATTCTATTTCTGGTTAAGAACTCATCTCTTTTGGTTAAAAATGCTACTTTTTGGTTAATGATTTAACTATTTTGTTGAAAATTCGCTATTTTTTAGTTGAAAATTAGTATTCTCAACTGAAAATTTAACTGATCCATTTTTTGCTGAAAATTGATCGCTATTAGTTGAAAATTCAACTATTGAATTTTTTATTGAGAATTCATCTTTTTTGGTTGAAAGTTGAACTACTATTTGGTTGAAAATTCGTTGTTTTTTTTTGTTAGAAATCAATTTTTTTTTTTACTGAAAATTTAACTATTTTATTATTGATTAAAAATTAATAGTTTTTGGTTGAAACTTCAGCCATTAAATTTTGTACTGAAAATTCATATTTTTTTGTTGAAAGTTGAACTACTTTCTCAAAAATTCATTTTTATAGTTGAAGATCCCTTTGACTGAAAATTTAACTATTTTCATGAAAAATTCGTTTGTTTTTTGGTTGAAAATCAATGTTTTCAACTGCAAATTGATGGCTTAAAGATTAAACTGTTTTGTTAAACATTCATCGTTTTTTGGGTTGAAAAATCTATTATTTTTACAGAAAAATCTACTATTTCGTTGAAAATGCAACTGTTTTGTTAAAAAGTAATCGTTTTTGGTTAAGCTTGAAAATTAGTCTTTTTTGGTTGAATTCGCCTGTTTTTTATTAAAAATTTAAATCTTATATGGTTGAAATATCAATTATTACATTTTTAGTTGAGAATAATTTTTTTTAATTGAAAATTTAACTAGTGTGTTGAAAGTTGAACTAATTCCTTAAACATTCGACTATTTGGTTGAAAATTGACTTTTTGGTTGAAAATTCATAAATTCATAAATTTTTCTCGCATTCATTCTTTTTGTTAAAGATTCGTAATTTTAGTTGAAAATTCAAATATTTTGTTATAAATTTAATTAATTTGCAAAAAAATTAACTATTTTGTTAAAAATTTAATTATTTTGTTGAAATTCAACTATTTGGTTGTAAATGCAAATGTTTTTGATAGAAGTTTTATCTTTTTTGTTTAAAAATTCTATCATTTGATTGTAAATTCATTTTGATAGGTTGAATCATCAACTATTCAGTTAAAAATGTAACTCTTTTGTTGAAAATTCGCCCCTGTTGCTTAAAAGTTTAACTGTTAGGTTATAAATGCAACTGTTAGGTTGATAATTAATTTTTGTTTGTTGAAAAGTCAACTACATATTTGGAAGAATTCATCTTTGTAGGTCGAAACTTCAACTACGCGGTTAAAAGTCTAACTATTTTGTTGAAAATTTAATTATTGTGTTGAAAATTCAACTACTTTGTTAAAAATTTATCTTTTTTTGTTCGAAAATTCAACAGCTTCGTTGAAAATTTGTCTTTTTGGATTGAAAATTAATATTTCTTGGTTGAAACTTCAACTGTCTTCTAAAAAATGTGTCTTTCTGGTTTAAAAATCCGATTATTTGATTGAAAATGCGACTGTTTGTGGTTATAGTTCATTCTTTTTCGTTCTCAAATTCGACCATTTGGTTAGAAATTCGTCTTTGAAGGTTGAGAATCAAACTATTTCGTTGCAAATGCAACTGTTTGATCTAAAATTATTTTTTTTTGGTTCAAAATTCAACTATTTGGCTGAAAAATCATAATTCTTGGTCGTAAATTTATCTTTCTGGGTTTCAAAGTAAATTGTTTTCTAAAACATTCGACTTTTTAGCTTAAAAATTGAACTCTTTCGTTGAAAATTTACCTTTTTTGGTAGAAAATTAATCTTTTTTGGTTGAAACTTCAACTATTTTGTTGAAAATGCGATATATTTCGATTTTAAATGTTAAGCGTTTCATATTGAATTCAATATGGTACCTATACATTATTCTTATTTAACAGAATTTATTTTACTATTTTCGTGAAAATTCACCCTATTTTCCGTGTTTTGAGAGAATTTTGGGCGGAAAGTGTTTAAAATAACTTGACGTAGTTTTTGAACGGCCCCTGAGGTTATTGATATAATATTTAATTTTTATTTCAAAACTGAATTTGAAATAAAGGTTCACAGTTCAGTTTTTACTTACTTGGAGGAGAGACCTGGCTTCTTGAATTAAAAGCACAGCAGCTTGTCGAGTTGTGAGTCCATCTTTTCCTGTTATAAAGGTGGTTCTTACTTTATTTTGCCTGGCAAGTTCAAACTGACATTCTCCATTGTGTTCCTTTCCACTGAAATGGATTGATTGTTTCAATTTTCATTTATTTTAGGTATTTTTAATAATTTTTGATAATTTTCTTTTAACAGGGAATCTTTTGAGCAAGTACCTTTCAAACGGAAGAGCTTTATGCAAAGCTCGTTCGATATCAAGTTCGTCGGCTACAGCCAATTCGACTACACTCGTTATTCCTACTTTATAAAGACTTCTTGCCCGAAGGCCATTTAGACTTGGAAGTCTCAACAAGTCCATTAAATCTCTGCACACACCAAATTGCAGACGAGTTTGGAATTGAGCTACTAGTAATTCCATACAACTCCAGTTTAACTGCTTGCAGAAACTGGTTATCATACCTTCAAAGATAATAAAATATTATGTATTAAATTTGAAATTAAGACGTCTGGTATGTTTTCAATTAAAATATCGGAGACAAAGAGAACTTACCTGCATAAGTCGAAGACGACTGTTGTAAACTTTGTAGCAATCCACGACCGCATCCAAACTTTTTGCAGACTCTATAAAGAGGAATTTCCCTCACGAGTTCGTAAAGTGCAAGCGCAGTGTAAAATCTTCTGTGAATGTTCAGCTGTAAGGAAAAAAATGTTTTTTATTTACCAGGGTTGCTACAGAACCTGGAGAATCTGGAAAAGTCCTCGAGTTTTCATAAAGAACCTCGAAAACTCCTGGAGTTTTGAAAAAGAGCCTCGTAATTTGTATTGCCATTTCTTTTTGAAAATTTAATATATAACGATTATAAGGATTTGAATGAGCGCGGTAAGCGTATTACCCGCTACTTTTTTACTATTACATATTAATCATTTTTTAAATATATACTAGCATCTTTTTTTTAAGGATAAACAAATTTTAATACAAAATAAAAATTTCAAATAACTTTATATTTTTTAAGATTATTTTTTTTAAATACATACAATATCAAAATTTCAACAATAAAGTTAATTTTCAACCAAAAAGTTGAATTTCCAACAAAAAATATGAATTCTTAACGAAAAATTTAATGCACAATTGATATTTCATTCAAAAGAGATTTTAATTTTAAATCAAAAACAGTTGAACTTACCCCAAAAAAGATGAATTTACAACTAAAAAAATTGAATTCTCAACCGAGAAAGATTAATTTTCAACCGGTTGCATTCTCAACCCAAAAAGATAAATTTTTTACCAAGAGACGCATTTTTAACCCGAAAACATGAATTTTCAACAAAGTTAATTTTTAACCATATAATTTAATATTCAACCAAATAGATGAATTTTCTATCGAGAAGATTAATTTTCTACAAAAAATGACAATTTTTCAACAATTTAGTTACATTGTCAACCAAAGAGATGAATTTTCAACTAAAATGATGAATTTTCAGCCAAAAGCAAGAATTTCGAACAAAGTATTGCAACTTTTAAGAAAGTAGTTAAAAATTTTAACCAAGTAGTTGAATTTTCAATCCAAAAAGATGAATTCTCAATAGATAATGTAATATTAGATACTTTAAACAAAAAATATTTTAATTTATAATACAAAACAGTTGGATTCAACCAAAAAATATGAATTTTCAAACAAAATAGTTAAAATTTCGACAAAAAAGATTAATTCTTAACCAAAAATGTAATGCATAATTGATATTTCAACCAAAGGAGATTTTAATTTCAAATTAAAAACAGTTGAAATTGTCAAAAAACACAAATATTCAACATAATAGTTGAACCCTCAATCGAGTAAAATTAATTTTCAACCAGGTGTATTTTCAACCAAAATAGATCAATTTTTTACCAAAAGAGACGAATTTTCTAAGAAATAGTTTAATTTTTAATCCGAAAATATGAAATTACAACAAAAAAGTTAATTT
>CAKNYM010052162.1:547830-588411 GCA_932195095.1 Andricus curvator | reverse complement strand
GTTTCAAAAGATTTCAAAGATATCAAAAGATTTCAATGATTTCACAATGGTTTCAAAGACTTCACAAAGGTTTGTACACCAGACTTCAGGAATGAGCAACCCCTAGTAAAACTGTATTTGTTGTAGAGAGTAATCTAAATCATTTTTGTAATTTATAAAAATAATTGCCTACCTAAAACTTCCTTCGATAATATCGCGTTCGTCGATAGTCAGTCCAGCGTGATGAAAAGCAACTCCAAATGAAACTGTATTTTTCAAAACGCTATCCAAACCAGTTGGGGTACGTTTGAGTTGCTCCAAAGTTTCGTAGATTGCAGAAGCATCTAACTTAGTTTTCAGAATTTCTCCCAAAGGTGAATCTGAACGACCTGAAAGTGAATGATTAAAAAATGACAGATTACTTAGCAAAATATTATTACGATGTTAGAAGATAAATACATTTTATTATTTAAATGACATGGATAACAAACCTATACTAAAAAATGCAGAGGCAGTTTGTAGAGCCAATTTTTCACACCAGTTTTTAGTGGGACAAAATATTAAAACACTGTGTCCACCCTCTATCGTTTCGATGCAAAGTTGAATGATATTGTCTGTGTCGTTTGTCAACTCGGGAATTAGAGGCAAGTCTCTAATTAATTGCAAATCTCGGTTGTATATTGAAGACTCAATCTGAAATTGTAAAAAAAATTAGGTTCAATCCAAAATCATTTAATTTCCAATATTTCGTGTAAAATTGTTCATTTTGGAATTAGTCAATCTTCAATGAAGCATTCAGGCTTCAAAAATTTGAATTTTTTTTTATATTTTCGATATCAGGGTGGCCGTAGATCAGAAAACCCCTGAAAGCCAGGGAAAAGTTAGGAATTTCTAAAAATTGCAAAAGTTCGTGATTTTCTGTAAGAAACACTGTAAGTATATAAATTTAAGGAATAATCAGAGCTGCCACAAAGTCACTTTCAGTCATTTTTTTAAATCACTTTTTAGCCACTTTTTTAAATGAAAATACCACTTTAGTCACTTTTCTTTCAATAAATTAACCCATGGGTTAACCACTATTGAATTCAGGTCGATACCTATCTATTTCTGAACTTTCTTGAATTCTTTTGAAATCTTTTAGGATTTAAAGATTTTAGTGTATTTTTTAAAATTCCAAGGAATTTTCAAAATCTTTAAAAAGTTTCAAAGGCTTTTCAAAGTTTTTAAAGAATTCTATATTCAAGAAATTACAACATTTTCATGGAATTTCGAAGAATTTTAATGATCTTAAGGGATTTAAAAAAAATTTCATAGGGTTTTAAAGAGTTTACTAGAATTTCGGAAGATATTGAACGATTTTATAGAATTTTTAAGGCTTTAGGATATTTTAAAAGGTTCCAAGGGATTTTTTTAAGATTTCGGAGGATTTCAATGATTTTAAGAGATTTTAAAGGCTTTCAAGGTATTTTTACACATTTTCCGGGATTTCACGGGATTTTATAATATTCTAATTGATTTCAAATAACTTTTTCACAAGAATTGAGGAATTACGTAGGATTTCAAACATTTTCAAATGTTTTAAGGTAATTCTAAAGACTTTAAAGAATTTTAAAGATTTTAGGATACTTTGAAAGTTTACAAAGAATTTCCAATTGATTTAAATAATTTAAAGAGATTTCAAAGAATTTGAGAGTATTTAAAAAATCCAAAGGAATTTTCAACAGCTTTAAAAAGTTGTAAGGTATTTCAAAAGAATCTAAAGGATTTGAAATATTTTCGGGTATTTTAAAGAATTCCGAACAATTTTAAAGACATTAGGAAATTTTCAAGGAATTTCCAAAGATTTAAATTATTTTAAGGGAATTAAATAAATATGCATAGGGTTGTGAAGAATTCATTGGAATTTCTGAAGATATGAAACAATTTGCTCGGATTTATAAGGTTTTAACATATTTGATAAGGTTACAGGGGATTTTATACGATTTCTGCGGATTTCGAGGATTTTAACGGATTTTCCAGTATTTCAGAAAATATCATCAGATTTCATAGAATTTCACTGGATTTTATCATATTTTAATGGATTACAAAGAATCTATTCATAAGAATTGAGGGACTTTGTAAGATTTCAAAGATTTGCACATATTTTTGCACATATTATTTAAAAGAATTTAAAAGAGTATAGGATACTTTAAAAGATTCCAAGGATTTTTTTTACAGATTTCAATCATTTGAAGGGATTCCAAATAATATGAAATATTTTTAGGTATTCTTAAAAATTCCAAGAAATGTTCAAGAACTTTAAAAAGTTTGAAGGGATTTCAAAGGATTTGAAATATTTTAGGATTTTTTAAAAATATTTGACAGTATTTTTTAAAATTCCGAAAACTTTCAAGAGCTTTACAAAATTTCAAGGGATTTCAAAAGATTTAAAATATTTGAGGGTATTTTAAAAGATTCCAAGGAATTTTTTATTGGTTTCAATAATTTGAAGAGATTTCAAAGGATTTGAATGATTTTAGGGTTTCTATAAAGATTCCAAGAAATTTTCAAGAGATTAAAAAAATGCCCAGGGATTTCTAAGGATTTTAATTATTTTAAGGGAATTGAAAAAACTGTCATGTGGTTGTAAAGAATTTCTTAGAATTTCAAAAGATATGCAACGATTTAACAGAACCTATAAGGTTTTTAGTATATTAAATTTATTATTATTTATTTTTTATTTTTATATTTATTCATATTATTAGTATATTATATTCACAAGTAGGGTTAGGCAAGTCTTTACACGGGAGCTCAATGTTCGCAGGGCGAGTACTAAAACCATGGCCGAAGGCTGGTTTTTCAATTCGTCCTTGTAAACTGTGAGTTACACGTGAAGACGTGTGTAACCCTACGAGTGATGTATGATATTTTATTCGAAACCACCATGTTATGAGACTGTAGAGCCCCCTGAAAAGTGAGCGCTAGATAGCTCTTTTGCGAAAGGGTGCGAGAACGTCCCATGAAGTGTGTATTTTTTGATAATGATGGTTTTTTTGATAATTTTTTTCGCGACGTAATTGCAGCTAATTGAAGATTTCATGGATTCTATTGTTCTAGATGAAAACATACGATTGATGCGGGAGTCATCTGCTTGGGCTGTGATTGGTAATTTCATATGGCGCGAGATTTGAAAATGGTTCGTTCCGAGGAAAAGTTATATATATATATATATATATATACATATACATATATGTATATATATATATATATATATATATCATCAGTAAAATAAAAGAAAAAAAACTGCGTTATTCAGTGGCCATTTGTGGAACTAGTTATCTGACTGTGCGGTGGCGTTCGGAACTAATTATCTGCCGCTAGCTGCACGGTTCGGTAAAGGGCTATCCAACGCTCACTTTTCTGGGGCCATTCATAATATGGTGGTTTCGAATAAAAGACATTTAAAAAGATTCCAAGGGATTTTATCAGATTTCCCAGGATTTTAATGATTTTATGGGCTTTTAAAAGCTCTCAAGGTATTTAAATAAATTTTTCAGCATTTCAGAAAATATCGTCAAATTTCATAGGATTTTACGTAACTTTTTAATATTCTAATGAATTTCAAAGAATTTATTCACGAAAAGTAAAGGATTTCGTAGGGTTTCAAATTTTTAACAGATTTTCAAATATTTTTCGCAATTCGTTTGAATTCATTTAGTTTACCCTGAATTCTTTTAGATTCATTGGAATTCTCTTGAATCTTTTAAATTCACTTGAATTCTTCTAAATCCACTTAATTCAATTGAGTTTTTTTAGTTTTCGTTTAATTCATCTTGAAGTCTTTTAAACTCACCTTAAATTCTTAGGAATTTCGTCAAATCCTTTTGAATTCCCTTGAATTTTTCTAAACTAATTTCAAACTTACTAAATTCAATTAATTTGTTCATATTTTTTTATCGTTTTCAATTCACTTGATTTTTTTTTAATTCACCTTGAATTTTTATAGATTTCAACCAATTCTTCTCAGTTCCCTTCAATTCCTCTGAATTAAGTCCAATTTTACTGAAGTTAATGAAATTTGAAAAAATACAATTTATTTGAATTCTTTTGAACTATTTTAAATTAAAAAAAAAATTAGTCACATTTTTAATGCACAGTAGTCACTTTTAGTCACTTTTAGGGTTAGAAATTACTCTGTGGGAGCCTTGAGAATATTTAATTAGGAATAAAAATATTATAATAATTCAGAAATGGTCTTCAAATATTAATGGTCAGGAAATCATGAAAAATTAGTCGGGGAATTTGGAAAATGAAGTTTCGCGGTCAGCATGAATTTGCAAAAGTATTTGGAAATCAATACTAACTTTACATTGTTCATCTAGAGGAACGGGTCGAAAATCGGTTTTGTACAATTCAGCATCCAACCACTCTGCTAGCACGGATAAATTTGGAAGAGTGGCAGACATGCCAATAAGTTGTATATTGATCTCCTCGTATCTAAAAAATATATATAATTATTAAATTCTATAAAGTAATTCAAATTTTATAATTACAAGAATTGGAAATTAAATGGTCTATCTAAAATTGTTACCTGAGTGAAATATATCTGAGTTTGGTGAGCAATAACTCTAAAATATATCCACGATTAGGATCACCCAGAAGATGAAGTTCATCAATAACGACAGCTCCCACAGATATTAAATTATCTTCTTCCAATAAGCGGTTTATTAACGAATTAGCTTTTTCAATTGTTGCTATTGCGATATTAACGGATTGAAATCCTCCAGCTGGGGTAATACTTCCCATAAATCCTTCCACTCTGACTCCGCTGTCTGAGAGTAAATCCTAAAAAATGGTTTCAAATTGCCATTAAATTATTCTGAACTGTTAATTGTTAAGATTTAAACAAATTAATACAGGGTGTCTACACAAATCCTGGAAAAAATTGTTTGCAGTCCTTGTAAATATCTAACTTCGTAAAAATAGTACTATTCCTGTAAAATTAAAAAATAACAGTTTTTTCATTTGCGAAAGTGAATCTATAAAAAGATAAGTACATAATATCTTAATGATACAAGATTATAAAAATTTAATCAATATTTTTTATTTAGAAAGCTTTGACAAATTATTAAAGGATACTCTTAAATATAATAATTATCACCATCAAATAACTAAACTAATAGTGTTAAAATCATGCTGCGTTAGTTCATTAAAATAGTAATTTTTTATTTTAAAATTTAAATTTCGAATTCTCTAATCCCTATTCCAAATCAAAATTATCATTTTTTACGAAAATTCTCCGTTTCAGCAGAGAATCCGATTTTTTTAAAATTCCTGTTCCAATCCAGAATTTTAATTCTTCTAAAAAATGTCCAGTTCCAGCTCAGAATTGGTCAGAATTGAAAAATTCCATGTTCCAGCTCAGAATTTATTTAAATTTGAAAATTTCCTGTTCTACCTCAGAATTGATTTAAATACAAAAAATGTCCTGTTCCAAGAAAGAATTATAATTGTTTTTGAAAACTTCTTGTTTTAACTTAAAAATTCCCTGTTCAAATTCAGAATTTTAATTCTTTTGGAAAACTTCCATTTTCAACTCGGAATTTTTTTAAATTGGAAAATTTCTATTTCCAACTCGCTATTGGTTAAAATTGGAAAAGTCCCTGTTCCAACATGACATGTATTTCAATTCGAAAATTTCATGTCATTAATTCTCAGAATTTGTTTAAATAAAAAAATTCCTTGTTCGAAGCTAGACTTGTAATTATTTTGAAAAATTTCCTGTTCAAACCCAGAATTTTAATTCTTTTGGAAAATTTCCATTGTCAACTCGGAATTGGTTAGAATTGGAAATTTCCCTGTTCCCACTTGAAATTTATTTAAATTAAAAAATTTCCCATTCCAATAAAAATTTTATTAAAAAATTCCCTGTTCAAATCCAGAATTTTAATTCTTTTGAAAAATTTCCATGTGCAACTCGGAATTTATTAAAATTAGAAGATTCCCTCGTCCAACTTGGAATTTATTTGAATTTGAAAATTTCTTGTTCCACCTCAGAATTTGTTAAAAAATTTCCTGTTCAAAGCCAGAATTATAATTCTTTTGAAAAATGCCCTGTTCAAATCCAAAACTGTAATTCTTTTGGAAAATTTCCATTTCCAACTAGGAATTTGTTAAAATTGGAAAATTTCCTGTTCCAATTTGGAATTTATTCAAAATTTAAAATTTCCTGTTCCACCTCAGAATTGATTAAAATTAATAAATTCCCTGTTCCAAGTCAGAATTATAATTCGTTTGAAAAATTTCCTGTTCAAATCCAGAATTACAATTTTTTCGGAAAATTTCAAATTCAGAATTTGTGAAAATTGGAAAATTTCCTGTTCCAATTTGGAATTTATTTAAATTGGAAAATTTCCTGTTTCGCCTCAGAATTTATTTCAATTTTAAAAATCTCCGTTCCAAGTCAGACTTATAATTATATTAAAAAATTCCCTGTTGAAATCAAAAATTTTAATTCTTTTGGAAAATTTCCATTTTCAACTCGGAATTGATTAAAATTGGAAAATTCCCTGTTTCAACTTGATGATTACACTCCGATAAAAAGTTTGTTTAAATCAAGACAACTTTTTTCTTCTATATACAATTTGGTTGAGTCAAACAAAATTTGGCTGAATCAAACAATCTTTGGTTGATTGGACAAAATAGTTTATTGATTCATACACATTTTTTAGTTGAATCTACCAAATATTCCATCTACCAAAAGATTTGGTTGACCATATTATTGAGTCAAGTAAACTTTATTCTGAGTGTACTGAATATTCTTAAATATGCTCTTATTATCACTATCGAATAATTAAAAAATAGAATAATAATAAAAAGAAGTTGTATTTAAATAAGTATAAATCCAGTACTATAACTTTACATTTACAAATGAAAAAGTATCGTTATTTAATTTTATATTACAATTATTTGAAAAAATTTAAGCACGCTCGAAAAAATTCCCTGTTTAATAAAAATTCCCTGACTTTTCTCTGACTTTCCATTACCATCAAAATGTTCAGGTTTTCCAGGTGAGTAGACACCCTGTAATAGGATAGCGATACTTACTTGAAAATAAAACATTTTCTCACGAACTACCGAAACAAAAGGTAAAATGAAAATGACTTTTTTCTGGCGTTCCAAAACTGTTTTGAGTACCAGAATCTCAGCAACCAACGTCTTTCCAGCAGAAGTTGGAGCTGAATAAACTAGATTTCGATTTTCTCTAATTAATCTTTCATTTGAGAGACATTCCACTTGCCATGGAAACATGGTCTTGATTCCTCGAGCTTCATATTTCTGAAATTAAACAGTTTTCTTTATCAACTATAAAAATGCATAATTTTAACTTAACTTCTAGATCACAGTTTAAAATTTAGGAACAGTTGGTGGAAAGTAATATTATAACTAAAAAAAATAATTCAAAATCAATCTACCACGGTGAGCTTCAACCAGCTGTAACCTAAAAGTTGTTGAACTCAATGTTATTTCAGAGAAAGCATCTTTCTTATGATTTATGAGTAGCTCAGAGGCAAATTTAAAATCTGGAAAATTTTCAATATACAAAATTTTCTTTAAAAATATTTTCCAACTGTTTTAAGGTTTTCTTAGTATTGCGTCCAACACGAAATTCAATTAAAAATTTTAATACAATAACTCCCCATCTTACAGGTTTTTTTGTTCAATAAACATATATTTTTGGTAAAAATAAAATTTAATTTGACTTATTTCAAAAAAGACTCGATACTTTTTTCCATTAAATATTTAAAACGTTTGAATCTATAAAAAAGTTATAAACAATAAAGAAAAGTCGAACGGAAAATTTCTTTAATGACCTTTATGACAAAAATCCATTTTCTGATATACAAAAGCCTGCATGAAACACAGTTTTCAATTTATACATTTCTTTTATGATAATCCTTTTCTCAGATTTTAATGTGAAATAAAACTTTCTAAATAATAATTTAAAATATAATTAATACGAATTTCGATGTTGAAACGATTACTTTAGACAAATAATTGTTGAAGAACAAGAAAAAATTGGCCTCAGCCCAGATTTTTTTTCTTGTTCTTCAAAAATTATTTATCGAAGTAATCGTTTTAACATCGAAATTCGTATAAATTAAAAAATTGTAAACTCGGACGTTAACTTCATCCAAATATTAATTTAATTTAAAATATTTAAAAAAAATATTTTAATTTTACTTATTTCAAAAAAGGCTCGATACTTTTTTTCTTTAAATGTATAAAATGTTTAAATACTATCAAAAATTAATAAACAATAAAGAAAAGACATAGCAAAAAAACGCTTTAATAACCTTAACAACAAAAATCCATTTTCTGCTATACAAAAACCTCCATAAAACGCACAATTTTCAGTTTATCCAATTCTTTTGTCATGCATTTTTATCCAGTTTCTACTGTGGAATAACAGTTTCTAAACGATAATTTGAAATATGCAATACAAAAAGTTGAATTTAATTTGTTTAAAAAAGGACTCCATACTTTTTTCTTCAAATATTTAAAACGTTTGAAAATTATCAAAAAATGATAAACAATAAATGAATGTCGAGTGCAAAAACGCGTTAATAACCATAATGACAGAAAATCATTTTCTGCTATACCAAAACCTATAAAAAAACACAGTTTTCAATTTATCCAATAAAAATATGTAATTAAATATGTAAAATGAAGAATTTAATTTTACTTATTTCAAAAAGAACTCAATACTTTTTTCAAACATTTAAAAAGTTTAAAAACTATCCAAAACTGTTAAACAGTAAATAAATGTCGAGTGCAAAAACGGTTTAATAATATTAATGAAAAAAAAATCATTTTCTGATACACTAAAACCTCCATAAAAACAAACAGTTTTCAATTTATCCAATTCTTTTATGATAACTTTCTACTCAGTTTTTGATTTAAAATAAGACTTTCTAAACAATGATTTAAAATATGTAAAACAAAGATTTTAATTTTGCTTATTTCAGGGGTCACAGTGGTTCAGCAGTTCATTTATAGGGAAAATAGGAAATTTTTTCGTCTAAGAAAGGGGATATTTTCTTTTGAAAATACCAGCGTAATGACAAAAAAGTTAAATGTAACACTCTTATAAGACACCACAAATTTTATTAAGAAATAAAATTACAATTCATTTCTAAATTAATTGTTATAGGAACGAAAATATGTCAATTAAGTGTGAGATACTTTTTTTTCGTGACACTGTTGATTCAATCATGTTAGATTTTCTTTTTTTTTTGCGCAAATCTGTCCATTCTACAGGTGTAGGCACAGTCCATCAGAGTAAAAGAAATAGTGAGCGCGAAATTGGACAAAAAGTGCTCTCTTTTTCATTTTTACTCTTATGGACTTTTATGCCTGCACTGGTCGGACGGACAGAGGTGTAAATGTACCAGCACAGCACAAAAGTCCTCCACAAAAATAATATTAATTATAGATCGCTAGTTACGTATTATTGAGTATCATACGTTTCTGTTTCTTATAATTCTTGAAAACTTAATCGCAGCTTCAAAAAAGATAGGGGAAAAAGGTGAAAAAATTCTCAAATATAGGGATGATATGGGATTTTGAGAAAAATAGGGGAATAGGGGACTGACTGTGACCCCTGTTATTTTATAATTGACTCGATAATTTTTTTCTTAAAATATTTGGAAGATTTGAAAACTATCCAAAAGCGATAAGTAATAAATAAAACGTGAGTTAAAAAACGCTTTAATAACCTTAATCCCCAAAAACCCATTTTTTGATGTACAAAGACCTCCATAAAACACACTGTTTTCAATTTATCCAATTCTTTTATGATCAGTTTGTACTCAATGTTTAATTTTAAACAACATTTTCTAAACAATAATTCAAAGTATGTAATACAAAGAGTTGAATTTCACTTATTTCGAAAAAGGCTCCATACCCTTTTTAATTAAATAGATTAGATTTATTGAATCGTTGGTGCTACAAAGCAGTTTTACACTGACCTCTGCCTTAATTAAATATTTAAAGGTTTAAATGTATCAAGAAGTAATAAATAATAAAGAAAAGTCGAGTGAAAAAACGCTTTAATAACCTTAATGACAAAAAACCATTTCTGCTCTATAAAAACTACTATAAAATGCACAGTTTTCAATTTATCCGATTCTTTTCCATTATTTTTGTACTCAGTTTTTAACGCAGAATAACACTTCATAAACAATCATTAAAAATGTATTTAAAAACAGTTTTTCCTTCAAAATCATTAGATAAAGTATTCTGTAAAGAAAAGTCGAGTGCAAGAACTTTCTGGTTAAAAATGATTGAGACTCGCACCGTGGTACTTTTTGTATATTTCATAAATTCCAAAAATAAAAATATAAAATTTCTATCCAAAATTTTAAATTGTAACTATTGCAAAAAGCACTTGTTTCTCAAAAATTTAAATTTTGAATCGTTTACAGACTACCTTAACTAAAAATATATATAATTTTGTTATGAATTTAAAAATTAAAAGAATCTTACCTTCAGAATTCCTTTCGGCAATCCCCAGCTTGCCAGTTTTAATTGATCCAAGGAATCTTGCGAATTGATTTGAGTGCTATTCGAATTTGAAAAATTCTCTTGAGTGGGCATTATGAAAATATTGCTATTTAAAGAATTACCACCATTAGGAGAATTTTCACCTAAATGATTTAAAATTAATTTATCCTCCTTTTCTTCCACAATTTTCGATTCACGTACATCTAAATTTGAATATTTTGAATTCAGATCACTATTACTTTTCTGATTAGCTTTCTTTCTCCTCGAATGTCTCCTAAAAAGTAGAGACTCCCCATCATCCTCTTCTTTGTTTGAAAATAGTGTCTTTGATTTTGAAGGTTTTCTTTTTTCAATATTTTCCTTTTCTGTTTGAAATTCACGCTCCAAATTTTCCTTCTGCTCCGAAAAACTGGGCTGAGATGTATTTCGTTTTGAAGTCGAAGCCTTCGAAGTTTCAGGATTTCGTTTCTTGCTTGGATTTTGCATCCTTAAACTTTTTGTTTAAAGCACTTTACGAAATTAAATTTATTTTACAATTGTATCATAAATAAACACGAAACAAATCAGTCTTAATTAAATCACAAGGGTTATTGCACATTTTTACGTCGTTTTTTGTCGAATTTTATATTAAAAAAGAGTTGTACGATCTGAAAAGATATACCGATTCAATAAAAATTCTTAAAATGCTATCTTTCATTCATATTTGTAAACATAATTAATATTTAGAGGCGATTAGACGCCTCAATGTGATGATAAACCGATCAGCTGTTTGCTACTGCTCCAATTCGCCGAATTTTTCAAACGTCTCTTTAAAATTTAAATATCAACATGGTCGACTTTGTTGCTTCTGCGCTTGCGCAAGAAATTTCTGGGCTTTTGTTAAATACTGTGTTTATTAATTAGGAAAAAGTGAATTTACTGTTCAAAATGATATCCAACGTCATAAAGACGTTTAATAAATGTGTTTTCAAAACTTTATTGTAATTTAAAGTTAAATAAAGATCAAGATTTTGTTTGTTATTTTGAATTTCGCGCTAAAAATGAGAGGCAATTATGGTAAATTACCAAAAGTTTCCGAAAATTAATACAAGCTGGGCAATTTTCACCACCACGTGAAATCATAACCCTGAATTTTGAAGGGCGCAGGAGGACAAAAATCTAACCTCTAATTTTAAAAGTTTTTGACAGTTCGGCTCCAATTTTTTGGTTAGTCGTTTATTAATTAATTTGCACATAATGAGTGATTCGAATTTAAATGAAGATGGAGAAGAGGAGCCTTCTTTGTGCCCTTCGACTCTTGCTGCGCTTCAGGAGTTTTATGCAGAGAGAGAAGAGAGGGAAAGATTAGAAAAAAGTGTGTTAGATAATGAAATTTTATTTGACGAGAATTGGGTGAGTTACTTGTTACCTATTGTTGCGTTGATTCGAATTTATTTCCACTTTTCACGTTTGTTCGAGAGTTTCTTTAAATATTTACAATTGCAGCTTTCTAATTCTAGTTTTTGAAATAATTACTTTTAGTAATTTAGTGCTAACATTATATATAATGTATATGTCATCATAATATTATTATTATATTTATAATGTATATAAAATCCATTTTTCGAAATTCTGTTTTTAATCATTCTTAAAAACAGAAGTTAATATTTACACTTCGGGTGTTATTTTTTTCTCGCGACTTTTTCTATCACGTCAATGTGACAGTTTTTTAGTACATATATGTCAGTTTGACATATTATAAAAATGGTCTTCCACATAAATATGTTCCCTTTCATTTTCAAGTTATATTAATTTTGCACTTTAGATTGGAATAATTGAATTTTAATGATAAAAATTTCGAATAACTGTTTATTTTTTAGGTTTATTTGTTTATTTGTTTTTAAGGTTATATAAATAGGCACTGTCTATCGTTACGGAATTTTCCGTAACGTTAGCCCTGAACGAGCTGGAAAAGGGGTTAGAGTTACGGTAAATTCCGTCACCATAGACAGTGCGATATAAATATAACTTTCCTAAGAATCTTAAGAAAGTTCCAAAAGATTTTTCAACATTTCAGATATGTGCAAGCAAAATTGCAACAAAAAAGTTAGTCTTCAACCACATATTTGAATTTTCAAACAAAAACATGAATTCTCAACAAAAAATGTAATAGTTGATATTTCAATCTAAAAAGATTGAAAACAGTATCAAAAAAAAAAAAAATTCTCAATAACATAGTTGAATCCTCAACCAAAAAAGATCAATTTTCTACCAGTTGCATTTTTAACCAAGAAACATGAAATATTTTCAAAAAGATTAATTTTTTAACACAAAAATATGAATTTTCCACAGAAAAGTTAATTTGCATCAAATAAATGAATTTTCAACCAATTACAAGAAATTTTTATCAAGAAGATCAATTTTCTACCGAAAAAGACAAATTTTCAACTAAAATCATGAATCTTCAACCAAATAAGAAAAATTTTCAATAAAAAATGTAATATTAGTTGATATTTCCATCCAAAAAGATTTTTATTTTTAATAAAAAACAATTTAATTCATACAAAGAGATACATTATCAACCACTTGTATTTTTAACCAAAAAAGATGAAATATTTTGAAAAAGAAACGAATTTTCTACGAAAAGTTTAAATTTTTCATCCAAAAATATGAATTTTCCACATAAAAAATAATTTTTAACCAAATAATTGAATTTTTAACTAAATACATGAATTTTTTATCAAGAAGATTAATTTTCTACCGTAAAATACAAATTTTCAACTAAAATGATGAATCTTCAACCAAATAAGAAAAATTCTCAATAAAAAATATAATATTAGTTGATATTTACATCCAAAAAGATTTTTATTTTAAATAAAAAACAGTTAAATTCATCCAAAAAGATACATTATTAACCACTTGTATTTTTAACCAAAAAACATGAAATATTTAAAAAAAAAACGAATTTTCTACGAAATGTTTAAATTTTTTACCCAAAAATTGGAATTTTCCACATAAAAAATAATTTTTAACCAAATAATTGAATTTTGAACTAAATACATGAATTTTCTATCAAGAAGATTAATTTTCTACCAAAAAGACAAATTTTCAACTAAAATGATGAATCTTCAAAACAAATAAGAAAAATTCTCAATAAAAAATGTGATATTAGTTGATATTCCTATCCAAAAAGATTTTTATTTAAAATAAAAAACAGTTAAATTCATCCAAAAATATACATTATTAACCACTTGTATTTTTAACCAAAAAACATGAAATATTTTGAAAAAGAAACGAATTTTCTACGAAATGTTTAAATTTTGCACCCAAAAATTTGAATTTTCCACATAAAAAATAATTTTTAACCAAATAATTGAATTGTCAACTAAATACATGAATTTTCTATCAACAAGATTAATTTTCTACCAAAAAAGACAAATTTTCAACTAAAATGATGCATCTTCAAAACAAAAAATGACTTTTTAAAAAAGTAGTTCAAATTTAACCAAGTAGTTGTATTTTCCACCAAACAAGAAGAATTTCTCAATAAAAAATGTAATACTAGTTGATATTTCCATTCATAAACATTTTTATTTTAAATAAAAAACAGTTCAATTCTTCCAAAAAAGACAAATGCTCAATAAAATAGTTGAATCATCAACCAAAAAAAGATCAGTTTTCAACCAGTTGTATTTTTAAACAAAAAGCAATAAATATTTTCCAAAAGAAACGAATTTTCCACAAAAAGTTAAATTTTCGTAACCTAAAAGTATGAATTTTCTGCCAAAAGTTAATTTTTAACCAAATAATTGAATTTTCAACCAAATACAAGAGTTTTCTATCACGAAGATTAATTATCTACCAAAAAAGAGTAGTTGTATTTTCAACCAAAAAAGAAGAATTCTCAATAAAAAATGTAACATTTGATATTTCAATCAAAATTTTTATTTTATTTTATATCAAAAACAATTGAATTCATAAAAAAAATTCAACAAAATAGTTGAATTCTTAGCCAAAAACATGAATTTTCAACATAGAAGATTAATTTCCTGCAAAAAAGACCAACTTTCAATAAGTTATTTTTTAACAAAGCAGATTAACTTTTAACCAAATAAATGCATTTTCGAAAAAAAAGATGAATTTTCAACGAAAAATAAATTAAACTAAAAAATGTTTTAAATTTTAAATAAAAAAAATTGAATTAATAAAAAACGAATTTTCAACAAAATAGTTGATTCCTCAGCTCAAAAAATTTCATTTTAAACAAAACATTTGCAATTTTAATAAAAAAGATGAAATTTCTACCAAAAGAGAAGAATTTTCGAACCAAAAAGACGAATTTTCAACAAAATGGTTGAATTTGCCATCAAAAAAGATTTTTCAGTACAGAATAAAAAACAATTAGGCAAATTATAGTTGGTAGGAAAAAATAATTTTTAATACAAAATAAAAATTTCGAATTACTATTTATTTTATAATTTTCTTTGTTTCTTTGCTTTGAGGTTGTTAAATATAATTTTCCTAGGTTTTTCGAGAAAACTAAAAAATACTTTTGAAGATTTCAGGTATGTCGAAAAAGTATCTAGAACATTTCTGCGGCATTTATTTTTATTTTACAGGATTTCACAAAATTTTAGGAAAAATTTGAAAGATATTTAAGACTTTTTGAAGCTAAGAAAAAATTTAAGAATATTTTCTAAATATTCGGTAATCTTTCGAAGTTTTAAAATATTTGAATCTCTTCTAAATCCAAAAAATGCCTAAATATCTTTTAAACTGACTTGAATTATTCCTAAAATTATTTTAAAATCTTCCGAATCAATTTTTGACAATTTTGTTACTTTAAAAAAAATGTTGTATAGTCTTTTTAAATATTCTCTTAAAATTAATTTTAAAAGAATAAAGATTCACTTTAAATATGTCCAGAAATCTTCAGAAATTTTTTTTATTATCTTGAAACCTGTCAAAATCTTTAAAAACTTAAAGGTTTTGTTTCGAAATCTTCAAAAATCTACATTTCCGAGATATCTTAAGACAATTTTTTCCCTTTGAAATCTTCAAAAATATACATTTTATTTTTAATAAAATCTTTTTTTTTATCCTTTTAAAACTTCTTAATATTCAGTTTGAAAATTAAAGTTTGGAATTGTTTAATTTTTAACGTTTCAAGTTTGAGCCGAATTATTTTTAAAGTTCCCAATTAGAAAGCTTATAATTTTAACGTTTTTAGAATAACTGAACTTAATGTATACAATTCCTGAAAATAAAACAAGAATCCAATTATCAAATTTGGACAACCGCCACAAAATGCTCCTATTGTAATTTTTAAAAACAAAAAAATTTATTTCTTTCGATAAAAATAAAAAAGAGGAATGAAAAAGCTCAGGTATTGAGGAGAGAGCGTTGTTTCTTCGCTGTTCCCATCTGCTCTAATTTTTCTTACCTTGATAAGGGTGCTGTGTGAGCACCGATACGTTGGTAAATATTATAAATTCTTTCATATTGTGATTTGATTATAATAAAAATAAAAAAGACGAAAGAAATAAAAAAGAGAAGGAAGGGGATTTGGTCGGTTACCTTCTCATTTTTCTTTCCTCTTTTTTATTTTTGTCTAAAGAAACAAATTTTTTGTTTTTAAAAATTACAATAGGAGCATTTTGTGGTGGTTCTCCAAATTTGATGGTTGGATTCTTGTTTTATTTTCAGGAATTCTATACATTAACTTGAGTATTGGACGTTAAATAGGATTTTGAATTTGATTTAAATCTAATTAAAATTTTTTTAATTTATAATTTAACTTCATAGGTTCAAAATATTTTAAATTCTTCCATTTTTAACGGTGAAAATGAAAGTGATTTTTTTTTTAACAGAAAGGAAGTTTTTTTGCTTCAAAAGCAAAGAGGTCAAAAATAAATTTCACTTTTTAAAAATTAAGGGTTTTCTTTTTGTTTATTGAAAAAAGCGTTTGTTTTTAAATTTAAATCTTCCCGAATCGATAATAGTTTCAAATACTAAAAATTTCAGGAAAATTTAACTATAAAAAAAATCTTTCCAAATTGCAAAATACTGAAAGCCTTGATAGTCAGTTTTATATTTAATAATTTTATATTTAAATGTTCTAAATTCTTTGGTTTCAATTTCAGTCAGTTTGAAATTTAATAATAAATTTTAGATTAAAATACTCTACATTTCTTCGTTTCAATTTTAGACGTACAGAATTGTCTGTTTTGTTAAATTCTTTGAAATCGTGGAATATCAAATTGAAAGACTTGGTAGTTGTACAGTGTCCTGATAAAAGGATTTGTAATTGAATATCCTTGAATTAAATGCCTCCAGAATAAATTTTAAACAATGAAAAATTAACAAAATGATTTGTCAAATATTTCAAACTCAACTTAAAAAATCAAAAGAATTTCGAATGTTAATGCTTAAAGTTGTGCAGTTTGAAAAATTTGAATCAAAGCGATCTTGATTTGTATTTTTTTTCATTTTTCATTTTCAATGCAATATCTTAATATTGCACAAATTTAGTTGAACATAAAAAAATGAATCATTTTAAATTGAGAAATATTTGATTGGAAAATTTCAAGAATGAATAATAATTATAAATAAAGTGTTAAAAATTTACTGATTTGAAATTAAAAAGTTAAAAATTGTTTTGTTTAAATCCAAAATAAATAAAAATAGAACTATCTGAAATTGATACCTCAGTAATTGAATGATTTCTTTAATTTTAAATGGTTACAATTTTAGAGTTATGAATTTTCATGTTGATAGCTGAATTTTTTATTTTTCCTTTACATTAAGTTTTAATTTGTAATGTTTCCCATTTCAAATTACATAACTTTTAACATTTGTATAGAATAATTCAATTTTTAACATTTTTAAAGAGAATAATTTAATTTTAAAGGTTTATAATAAAAAAATTTACATTTTTAAATGTGAAAATGACGGTGAATTTATTTTTTTATCTTAGAAAAATCTCTCTAATTGAATGTTAATGTTAAATAATAATTTTGTTATGTAATAACAATTTAAAATTCTACAATTTTAGAAGCTTTGACTTTCAAAAATTCTATTTAGTTTTCAATTTCAAATTGTTAAATTTTAATCGCTGTGAATAAAAAATTATTGAAATTAAAAAGTATTCAATTCTTAATTATTCAATTTTGAACGATTTTAAATAGAAATAATACAATTTCAATTCCCTTGAATTTTAAATAGTCAAATTTTTTAAATTCTAATCTGAAATCATACAATCTCGAGATTCTTCAATTCAAAATAAAATTGTTCCATTTTTAACACTTTGACTTAGAAATGAGATAAAATTTCAACTCCTTTCTAATAAATTGAACCATTTTCAAAATTTTCATCTGAATTTTTTCAATTTTGAGAGCTTCTGATGTAAATTTGTAAAATTTCATATTATTAAATTTGAGACGCTTTTATTCCGTAATTTTAATTTTATTCAGTAATTCAATCCCTTTCATTCCATTCGAAATATTTTCATTTTGTCAAAATGTTACCTGATCTAAAATTATTTGATTTGGAACGGTTTCAATTAAAAATCGTTCAGTATATTTCTTTAAATTTCACTCTCTTTCGATTCGAAATTATTCATTATTGTTTTAAAACTCTTAGTGCTCAAATTTGGTTAAATGGTGAATTTTTAAATTGTTTATATTTTTAATGTTGTGAAATAAAAATCAAATGAAATAACATGTACTGCTGGTTTCAAGTAATTTAGGACCCTATTTATCGATACATATTAGGAATATGTAAAAATCATTTCTCCTTTCACTCATTCAATGTAGAATTCTTGGGTAATACATGCTTCAATAACTTTATCAAAATTTTATAATTGAAAACCTATCGTAGACAACTTTTTTTGTTTATCCTGTAAAATTTCATTTATGGTCCTTATCCAGTTGTTATTGTCATGTCTTCATATTAAAATCATTTTTTTCATTACAGCAATTGAGTCAATTTTGGTACGACGATGAAACTATAAAAAAATTAACAAAGGGTGCCATAAGGTCTACTGAAAACAATGCTAGAATTGCTTTAGTTTCCTGTCCAACTTTATACAAAAGCGTTAAAAATGTTTGCGGTGACAGAGAAGGTAAATTTTACAAAATTAAAATCATTTAAATTATAAATAAAATAAATTAACTTAACTTGTTGGTTCTTTTAATATAATATATCGTTTATGTAGAAAAAATATTAATTCGATAGAAATAATGGTAAATTAAATTCACATGTATATTAAAAATTATACTTTTTGCATTAAAAAAAACAACATTTTTTTGTTACAGTTACACTTTTCGAGTACGATGAACGTTTCAGTGCCTTTGGTTCGGATTTCGTTCCATATGATTACAACGACCCTTTAAATTTCCCTCACAAATTAATAGAAAGTTACGACCTAGTGATAGCGGATCCGCCCTTTTTATCAGAGGAATGTTTGACAAAAACAGCTTCGACGATAAAGTCCTTAACGAAAGGAAAAATCTTAATCTGCACAGGTGAATATTTCAAAATAATACTCTTTTTCCCTACTTTTGTTTTTATTTAATTTTTTTATGTACCGCAATTTAATTAAAATTTAAGAAACTAAATTCAGAATAAATCAAAATTTAAATTCCTCTTTAACGTCCAAAATTCAAATTTAACTAAGAAATTCTTGAAAATCAAAAAAGAAAGGAATACAACGATCAAGTTTAGACAACACACTCTTAAATGTCTCCATTCAAATTAAAATAATAAAATGTTCAAAAGAGAAATTAAAAAGAATGCAACTTCCAAATCCCTTTCCTTCTTTTTTCTCTTGTCCCTTTTTTTTTGTTCAAAATCACAATAGAATTTCGTAGCACAATTTTATTACGCTTTCATGTTTTACAGGTGCAGTTATGAAAGAATTAGCAGAAACATTACTGGATGTGACGAAATGCGAGTTTGAACCTAGTCATAGAAATAACTTAGCAAACGAATTTTGGTGTTACTCGAATTTTGAATTCGATAAGGCCTTAAAATAAATATATTTTTATAAAAAGCCTATTTATTCCGAACTTTCAAAAAGTTCCACTCATCGCATATTTCATCTGACTTAAAAGTTAAGAAAAAATGTCAACATACAGAATTCCGAAAAGGTAATGTAATTTTCTAAATTCACACCCTTACTCTTTTTCTCAATCAGACATTTTGCGGATTTATAAATCGACAAATAAATTAATTGGAGAAACTGGAAACGGATTGGGATTTGAAGGACAATATTAAACTATATCACGAAATTCTTTATTTCCCAATAAATATTTAACAAACAATAATTAATACTAAAATGTAACTTTACAATATTTAAAGACAGTATCATGGCCAAAGATTTTGGCAGTGGATCACTGTCTCTCCTTTCTTTCTTTCGTTCTTTTATCCCAGACAATGCAGTATAAAAGATCAGAATAAATAGCGCACGTTTATTTCAAAAGGAAACCTCTTTGCAATCCTACTTGCAATAGCATGGAAAGTAGCTTCGGTTACAATTTCATAAGCAAATTATATACAATTGTAAGGCTAAGCTTGTGTTGTCTGGACTTTGTTCCAATTTTTCCTCCAAGATTGTAAAACACTGATCCGACATAAAATCCCTCCAAAATTGACAATTTTACTTTTTTTAAGCTTGAAATGATATTTGTATTTAACATTTTTAAATCTAGACTGAAAATTTACTCATCTAGTTTTTTTTTATTCGCACTGGTCTGGGTTTTCAACACAGAGCAGAGGTGTAAAGATTACATCATCACTAGAATTTGAAGTCAGCAGAACATGAATGGAGGCTTATCGTATGTCGGATCTAGTCGCAGAGATAATTCTCTGGTGAAAAAAACAGATTCTCCTTGCTGCTTTGATCATATAATTACAAATAACAGACGCAGGAGATGAATCTGCTTCTCTTTGGCATCAGCCAATTTCCGGAACAGAGTCGGAAAAGTAATCAAAATCTCATCAAGATTATAATGTTGGCTTGATTGAATAATATTTGCGAGTTTCTAGATTTCAGTAAATCAGTGATTTCTACGAAACACAACTGATAATGAATAACGTACTTAATTTTAATAATAAATTTAATACATTTCAAATAAAGCACAAATAAATTCTATGATTTAAATCAACAGAAATCACCGGAATTGCACAAAATTTAAAGAAATTGATTGTAAAGTTCACTGGAATTCAATGGAATTCCACCAAGTTCAACGGAATCTATTTGAGTTCATTGGAATTTCACACATCATTACTAAATTTCAAATGAAAAATCTTGTTTTCAGATAAAATTCAGAGTAATTTGCAAAATATTCAATTTTTTATGAGACATTCACCATTATAAATTTCAAAATATTCAACTTTGTCCCAAAATCTACTCCTGTTTCATTTCAAATACATGGGAAATTGAATGAGAAATAGGCACCCCGAAATATTATCCAATTGAGCTCAAAATTGTTAAGAATTTGCACGTTAAACAATCTCTTGAAATTGGAGGAGGGGCACACCCTAATCACAATATCAAAAACTTGGCAGGTTCTCTGGCTCGTAGAATTACAAGTTTGATTTTAGCGCTTATCTGAACCCAATACACAAAAAGTCTCAGGTGGTTCCCAAGGATAGCAGAAAAACTCGGTGTCTCGATTTCCATAAATTATCCGATTTTCGTAAATTATTTGACTTTTATAAATTCTTTGACTTTCGTAATATACTAATCGCTCCACTAAATGATTGCACTACAATTTTGATTCAATCTCGTGCTTCAGTGTCACGATTCAAAGACTAGACTAAGATTTTAGTTCTCAGATACAAACTTTATCGCTTCGTAAAAAACCTTTTATATTGCACTCGTTTGCTCTTTCACATCTTTATATTAAATTTCGTACAAAGAGTCTCGTAAAGCTCTAGAAATTTGGATAGTTATTCTGTTATACCCAAGAGCCACTTTTGGATTAGATTTGGAAAAACAGAAGAGTACAAGTGGAATAAATTCAAATAATACATTTCTTATAAATTCTCAATAATAAATTTCATCTATAGTAAATCTAAATAACTTTGGAATAATAACTATTTTCTTTCACTCGCACTCTCCTTTTTTTCGAATGTAATAGCGAAATCGAATTGTTCTCTTAATTCGGCAAAGTCCCAGAAATGAGGCTTTTTTAATTCAAATAAATAAGCAAAACGACTTTGTAGAATCAGTAAAACAATTGTTTCGCTCTTGAAGATTAATGAACGTTGATATGCTGCAGTAGTGTATAGGGTGGGTCGATAATAAAAATGTTTATCGGTTTTTTCCCCGAAATTATTGATTGCCTTAAGAAAAATTTTAAATAAAGTTTAACATGGCAATATTGAATTTAATTGCCAGGAAAGAGAAATAATACGAATGCCAGCAATCTGAAAGTAAGAATACAAATTGTTTTGTTCTCGACCCACCCTGTGTGTAGTGACCATGTGAATAGTGTGCCATTCGTTTAGCTTAATAGAGAGCTCTTCGTGAAGCGATGACGATTTTATAAGATTGCGCTGTTTACAGTAGGTACTTAAGTAGGTTTAAATGCTTCGAGATTGCTTAATCTACACAATTTTATTTCTCGGAAACATTCACTCTCACGGAAAAAAATTTCTTCATTAAAAATCCTGAACTTGGTACCAAATTCTTGGATACGAGAAAAATGCCTCAATTGTTGATTCCAACACATTAGTATTAGTAGACAATCTCCGGACTTTTTTCTAAACAGTTCCTGACTTTTTCCTAAACAGCTCCTAATTTATTCATAAACAGTTTAGTTTTTTCACGTATTTGTGACTTCGGAACAAGTTCAGGACTTTTTCATGGACTTTTTTTCCGTCCTCTTCTGGGGCGAATCTTAGACATTGAGATTCGCCATTGTTTTACGGAAATCTGCTAGAGAATTGTAATCTGGCTCTAGATCGATATCGGCAAAGTCTTTATTCGAACTACTATTCGCTAAATTTGGATTGTAACGACTTAGGGAGAGGGGACATGGCAAAAGTTCCGGCATTACGGAATGATGCGTGATCAAAGCTGGAAGTGACGAGAATTCCTTCTTGAAACCCTGAAATTATTTTATTTTTTATTATTTATCGGATTGATAAGAGAGTAATTGGATTATATAATCAGATAAGAATTTTAATGAAAGCACTTTATTAAAATTAATGGAATCTACTCACTTTGATTTTGTAGCCTTTGTTCGTACGCAAAATGAGATAATGAGCTATACCGCTTGGCTGAAATTCCCGCGGAACTCTGAGGGAAAGAGCAAAACATCCGGGTTTACTCGTGCTTTCACGTACCATGAATGCTCCTTCCGGTTCTTGGTTCAACACCTCCAGTGTTATTTCCCTGTGTCATAAAGAGAAGCCATTAAATTATAAAAAATTATATTCCATTTAAAAATAGTATTTCATTTGAACTATAATATTCTTTTTTTTTCTTCGAAATTATAAAAGACATCCAACATTTTGTATAATCTATTATTATGTACATTTATTCTTACCTAGGGATTCCTGCTTGGAACCAGGGTGCTTTTCGTAATTCGCTTTCTTCGCTACGATTATTAAGACTATCAGTTCTTTCTGGAAGTGGAGGTGGGGTTGTAGTCACTCTGTGTAAAATTCCATCTGTAGGCCCTGAACTACTCGTTGGACTTAATTGTGACTTATTTTTTTTTAATCGTAGCTCCGTTTCTGACCCCGAACCTGGAGAATTGTGTTCTACTCTGAAACGAGAACATTGAAATCTTAACCTTTTCAATTTGCAATTATGTAATGAATTGTTTGAGTTTTCAATATCAAATTTCTAAAGCGATAGATTTTCTACAATCACAGTTTACAGACTTTAAAAAATATTTTCCTCCCCTACGCCTGCTTCTTCCCTCTGCCCCTATACAACTTCCTCAATCCTTAGCCCTCTCGCCTTCTTCACCTCTTTCCAGCTAAACTCTCTCATCTCTTACCTACAATATCCCTCGTGCTCGTCAACCCTCTCTTCATCATCCCCTTTAATTTTCCCCTTCTTACCCTTCTACCATTCTCTCTCAGCATACCGCCCTCCCCCTATCGCTCTTTCAAATTTATCCCTCCTGCTATCGTATCCTCTTCTCCTCCCGTTGTGAGCTCTTCCCTTAACACCCTATAACGCCCTCTAAGTTTTCCCCTTCTGTTTTCGTTTTCCAATATTTCTCCCTATCTCTTCTCTTATACCTTCCCCCCAGCCAACTCGTCTGAGTCTCAGCCCTTTGGTCCTCTTCACCTCTTTCCAGCTAAACTCTGCTCTCTCTTACCTATAATATCCCTCGTGCTCGTCAACCCTCCCTTCATCACCTCCTTCACTTTTTTCCCTACTACCCTTCTACCCTCCACTCTCAGCATACTGTCCTTCCCCTATCGCTGTTTCAAATTTATCCCTCCTCCTATATCTCTCTTCTCCACCCGTTGTGAGCTCTTCCCTTAGCCCCCTATAACGCCCACCTAAGTTTCCCCCCTCTGTCCACCAATATCTGCCTATCTCTTCTTTTATATACACCTCTCCCTCACCCCACTCGTCTAAATCTAAGCCCTTTCGCCTTTTTCATCTCTTTCCAGCTAAACGCTTTCCTCTCTTACCTATAATATCCCTCGCTCTCGTCAACCCTCTCTTCATCATCCCCCTCACTTTTTTCCCTCTTACCATTCTACCATCCTCTCTCAGCACACCGCCCTCCCCAATCGCTTCTTCAAATTTTCCCCTCCTCCTATATCTCTCTCTTCTCCTCCCGTTGTGAGCTCTTCACCTAGCCCCCTATAACGCCTCCATCAGTTTTCCCCCCTCACCTCTCCAGTATCTCAGCTTATCTCTTCTCTTACGTACACCTCTCCCTCACCACACTCGTCTGAGTCTCAGCCCTCCCCCTCCTATGACATTATCACCCCAATCCTCTAATTCCTTTTCTCTTTATATAAATATACTAGCAGCGAACACACGCGCGCAAGGCGTGCGTTCATGTTTCTGGATTTTCATTTGTTAACATTAAAAATATAAAAAATTTACAAATCCAGTATGAAACAAATTTTTAAATATTAGGTATCAAAATTTTTTGAAAACATTCCGAATCAAAAAATTCTAGATTAGGTAACATTTTGAAAAAGGACAATATTACCAATGGAATAAAAAGAAAATGAACTTCTACAATTTCTAAACAAAAGCGGTTAAACTTGAATAATTTGAAATTGAAATAAAAAAATTTTTAATCCGAAGCTCTCAAAGTTGAAAAATTTCAGACTAAAATTTTGAGCATTGCACAGTTTCATTAGAAAAGGGTCGAAACTGTATCATTTCTAATTCAGAGAATTAAAAATGGAATAATTTTATTTTGGATTGAAGAATCTCGAAATTGAATGATTTCAGATTAAAATTTCGAAATTAGGACAATTTCAAAAAAGTAAAAATTGAATATTTTCATTTTAGAATTTTGAAAATTAGATCATTTTAAATTCAAATGAATTGCAAGTGTATTATTTCTAATTAAAAGCATTCACAATTGAAACAAACTGAAATTCTAGAATGTTAAATTATTACTACATAACAAACTTATAATTTAATATTAACATTGATCAAACAAATTTTTCTATGATCAAAAAATAAATTCACCGTCATTTTTACTGTTTAAAATGAAAAAAAAATCAATTGTAAACCTTTAAAATTGAATTATTCTAAAAAAAACCTTAAAAATAAAAAGTATTTTTAAGTGTGAAACGTTAAAAATGAAAATTAAACGAATCCGAACTTAATTTAAAACTGAAAACATTTTTAGTCACCAAAAATTGTGATATTAAAACTTTTTTATGCTCAAACCCTTAATAATTTCAATTATTTTAAGTTAATTTGAATCGTTTAAAAATTAAAGTTTTTCAATTTGTTAATTATACTTTGAAAAATTGAACCATTTCAATTTCAATTACAAAATTAAAACTTATGAAAGGGAAAATGTTCAATATTTTGGAACATTTTAAAATAGAAAATAATTAAATTTTTAATGCCTAGTTCTAAAATCTTCTCATTTTTAAGGCTTAAATTTGAGAAATTATTCTTAATTGTTCAATTTTTTAAATTTATTTTGGAAAAATTTATTTCAAATTCTTTTAACTGAAAATTGTCAACTATGAAGTCTTTGAATTTGATGTTATATGATTTCGAAGAATTTAAAAAACCAAACAATTTCGAATATTTTAATCTGAAATTATTAAATTTAAAACTGACTAAAATTGAAAACAAACAATTAGGAATATTTAAGTCTAAAATTAGTTAATAAAATTAATAATAAAACGGACTGTCAAGGCTTTCAATATGAAAATTTTCAATTTTGCAAGATTTAATAGTGAAATTGTCATAACATTTTTAATATTTGAATTTGAAACTACAACATTGTGAAACTTTAGTTTCAAGGTCTCATAAATTAAAATGTTTTACAATTGCGTATTTAAAAATTTAATTTTAAACTTGAATTATAGAAATTTTTTAAATATGATAAATATATTATTAAAAAGTATCATATCATTTACTATCAAGTGACATTCAAAGTGATTTGATAGATTTTTTAAAATAAAAAATGTGATTTTTGTAACAAAAAAAAATGACTGTCACTTTCACCGTGCAAAATTGAAGAATTTTAAATATTGTAAACCTTTAAAGTTTAATTATTCTAAAAACTTTGAAAATTATATACTTTATCACACCCTCTTGTTCGCTTTACCCCTGGCCCTTCCAGCCAAAATAGAATTATGGCATAAAGAAAAGAAGTGGAGTAGATAATTTAAGATCATGATGACATTTTTAAAGCAAGTATGGTTGTCCATGTCGTGTTACCAGTAATGGAAGACACAAGGGTCAGGAACAAGATTTATAAGAGTGGTTCAATCACCCATGGATCATGAAGATAAATTGCATTTCTTGTAAAGTTCTGATGAAGCATCGATCCAGGCGTATTAAGGCCGTCAATAAAAACTTCATCTTCAATGAGACAAGACAACCTCTAACTTGTTATTGAAGATGGTTCCAAACATTAAGAGTTAATTAAAAGTTGAGTAATTGACAATTAATTACAACTTTTCTGGGCTTAATATTTAGAAATGAAAACGTTTTTATTTCGATTGAAAATCGAGGTTGGTATTTTTTATTAAAATTAATAATTCAAAATTAAATAGTCGAAAGGAAGAAAAAGAGTTGGATATTTTCATTTTCCATTCCAGTTTCTTCACCTTCCAATCTGAATATTTTTCGAATTCAATATCCTTATTCTACGTAGGGTGTCTACCAACCAGGAAAACCGGGAAATAGCCGAAATAAAAATAAAACTGAGAAAAAATTAGACTACAAATTCGAGCCGGGAATCACATTTAAAGTTCTGAAAAATGTAGATTTTCCGAGGATTGAAGAAAATAATTAGTTTTTTAAGATTTCTGAAAAAATGTAAACTTATTTTTTATTTTGAAAAATTAATTTCAAGAGAATATTTCAATATATTTCAAAAGATTTCCGAAATTCTCAAAAAAGAATCCGGAAGATTTTGAAGAAATTTTTCTAATTATGCAGAAGTAAAATAAAAATGAGGAAAAATACCATCATTTAAAAAATGTAAGGAAAAATTGGAATCACTTAAAAGATATATTGAAAATTTGAAAATATTTCAACAAATTTAAAACTAAATGTAAGTTTATGAAGGCTTCGAAAAAAATTTCAAAGTTTTTAAAGAATTTTGAAAGGTTTCAAGAGAACAACAAATTTTGCTTAAGATTTGTGGGAAAATTATAAATAATTTTCTGTTTGAAAAAATTAATTTTCAAAGATCAAAAAAGTTCAAAATATTTCTAAAAAGGTCGAAAAAATCTGGAAGATTTTAAGACAATATTTTTATTTACAAAGATTTTTCAAAATGTAATTTGTTAAAAAACCTTTTTCTTTTTTTTGAGAATTCGTTTTTTTTTGTGTTTGAAAAATCATTGTTTTGACTGAAAATTTAACTAATCCATTGTTGGTTGGAAATTGATATTTTTTAGTTGAAAATTCATATACTTTGATAAAAGTTCGCCTTTTTGGGTAGCAAATTCTTGCTTGAAAATTCGTCTTTTTTGGATGAATTCAACTCTTTTTGAATTAAAATTAAAGTCGTTTTTAGTTGAAATATCGACTATTACATTCTTTGTTGAGAACTATTAATGTTTTTGGTTTAAAATTCTACTGCTTGGTTAACAGTTGGAACTACTTTTTTAAGCTCATTTCTTTGGATGAAGATTCATCATTTTAGTTGAAAATGTAAATATTTCAATGAAAATTCGTGTTTTTGTTGTTGTAGAAAATTCATCTATTTGGTTGAAAATTCAACGATTTGTTTTAAATTTGACATTTTTGTTGAAGATTCATATTTTTCGGGTTAAAAACTTGAACTATTTTGTAGAAAATTAGGTTTTTTGTGTGTCAAAAATGTCATCCTTTTTGGTTAAAAATGCAACTGGTTGAAAAATAATCTTTTTTGTGGAAGATTCAACTATTTTGTTGGAAACTCGTCTTTTTCAAAAATGATTTAAAATTTGAAAAGATTTTTTAAAAATTAAAACAAAATGTGTATTTTGAAGATTTTTGAACAAAATTTAGAAGCGTTTTCATTGGGAAAATGTCAAATGATTCTTTATTTTGAAAAATTAAATCTAAGATAAAATTGAAAAAGATTTCAAAACTTTTCAAATGATTTCCTAAAATGTCGAAAAAGAATAAAAAAGATTTTAAACCAAAATTTTTTCAATTTGTAATAATAATTTGAGGTCGTACAAATAGTACGTCGCACGTTTTTCTTATGTTTATATCGTATTATCCCTTTTGGCTTCCAGGCAATTTTATTCTCGTCTTTATTTAAACAAAGGAAAAACGTGTGACGTATTATGTGCACGACCCCTTTGTAATAATTGCAATAATTGTAATAACTTGCACGAAGGAATAGTGATAACTTGCAAGGAATTCAAATTTTTTAAACAAAATGTAGATTTTTGAAGATTTCGAACAAAAAATTAAGATATAGTTTTTAATTTCTTTGGGATTAGCGATTGATTATTGATTAATTATTGAAGAGTTCTTACCAAAGAACCATGATAAATATCATTTATTTTAATACTAAGTGAATTTTACATTAATTATGTTATAAAGTAAGTATAATTATGCTGGCGTAGTAAAAGATCAAAAATAGTTTTTTGTAATTACTCTTCAATAAATAATCATTAATAAATCGTTAATACCAAAGTTATTAAAAATTATATCTAGGAATTATTTACATTTAATTTTCGACTTCAATATTATATGAAACTCAATATTATTATTGAAGATAATTCCAATATTAAACATTAATTAAAAACGAACTAATTAACTAGAAGTTAAAACAATTATCAATATTATTAATAAATAATGATTAATTATTTAGATACAAATTCCTCAGGAAACACTCATCTTGAATTTTTCTCCATGTAGAAACGTATTTTAACTGGACTATTCTGTTGCAATTTCTAACTTTTTAAATTCCTTACGTCGTAGTATTTTAAAAATAAAGTTTGAAGGTGGCAAATACCTTTCATTTTCAGTGCAGAAATTCTTCTCGGTAATGGAGGCATTTATCGAGTTGTCGATACTTTCGGAGGGTGCTAATTTATTATAAGGTGGTTTGGAGCCTTCAGAGTCAATGATCGCCTCATTAACGTAGCCCCCTGAATGGGATTTATTCCTACTATTGTCATTGACTAAAGGGCAGCTATCTTCCACTCCAGTGAATCCGATGAAATCTCTTCCACCAGTGAGACCCATAGCCAGCCTTTTTATTAATGGCGGCTTGTCCGTTAATCTTTTACAGGAGTTGAGCTCCGTAGGCGAGTTGCTCTCATTACTACTGGGACTACTTTGTTGCGAAGTACTCTTTGGCTCATTTTCATTTGTGAACGGTTCCAAGATGTTCGGGTAGTTGTGTGTTCGAAGATCCGGTATCGAATTTGGCTAAAAAATTCAATTTTTCATATTATTTTATTTTTACGTACTTGATCATAGGACACATGGGATTTAGGCCAAAGGTCAGAAGTCAAAGGTGAGGGATCAAGGGCCAGGTCAGAGGTCAAACGTTGGGATTGATAGGCCAGGTGAAAAATCTTAAGGTGAAGGATCACATGTAGGTCAAATCTCAAATGTAATGAGTCGAAGTTCTGAGGTCAAAGATGAGGGGTTAAAAGCCAGGGGTCAAAGTTAAATTCATAGTTTAAGAGTTTGTGGGTTTAAGTTCAAAGGTCAGTGTTTTTATATTAAATGTCAGAGCTTAAATGTCAGGGGGGTATGGCCAAAGGTCAGGAGTCAAAGATCAAATGACAGGGGTGATAGGCCAGGTGAAAACTCTGAAGGTGTAGGATCATATGTAGGTCAAATGTCAGATGTCAGGAGTCGTAGGTGTGAGGTGAGGGGTTACAAGCCAGGGGTCAAATCAGGGGTCAAGGATTCTAACAGGATGGCTACTGGAAATCAGAGAGCAGTAAGGGTTTTGAAGAAAAAAAATTGCGAAAGTCAGGAAATTTCTGTAAGAAGCACTTTACGTAACTATAGTCGCTATAGTCACTTTTTAAAATGAAAAAATCACTAAGATTAACCACTAATAAATTCAGGTCTATGCCTATTTCTGAATTTTCTTCAATTCTTTTGAAATCTTTTAGGATAATTTAAAAGATTCCAAGAAATGTTTAATAGATTTCAAAGACTTTTTCAGATTTCAGGGTATTTAAAAAAATTCCAAGAAATTTTCATGAGCTTTAGAAAGTCTCAAAGGATTTCAAGTGGTTTCAACCATTTAAAGGGATTTCAATTTTTTAAAAATATTTTAGGGTATTTTAAAAGATTCCGAGGGATTTCATCAGATTTCCGAAGATTTCAATGATTTTACGGGATTTTATAAGGCATTTTAATCAATTTTCCAGGATTTCAGGAAACATCATCAGATTTCATAAACATTTCAAGGGATTTTATATTATATTTTAATGGATTTCAAAGAATTTATTCATAAGAAGTGAGGATTTTTGTAGGGTTTCAAAGATTGGAACAGATTTGCAAATAGTTTTTGCAGTTCATTTGAATTCATTTGGAATTCATGCTAAATTCTTATTAATTTATCATGACTTCTTTTAAACTCTTTTAAATTCTTTGGAATTCTCTTAACATTTTAAAACCAACATGAATTCTTCTAAATTTATTCAATTTTACGCATTTCAATGGATTCTTTTAGTTTTTGTTTAATTCACTTGAATTTTTATGAGTTTCGTCGAAATCGTCTTATTTCCCTTGAATTCCTCTAATTAAATTCACTCCAAATTTACTTAAATCAATTGAATTTTTTTGTATTTTTTTGCAATTCATTTGAATTCTTTTGAATTGAACTTGAATTGTTTTTAAGTCTTATAAGTCGAATTCTTAAGAATTCTTTTAATTCCTAAATTGAAAAGAACATTAATCATATTGTTAGGTGACATCTTTGCTGTTTTGTCGAAAGATATCGTTTTTAATTGGCCCGAGTATCATAAATGTGACAAAGATTTTTTAATTGGCATTAGGTCGATGCTATTTATTTTTGTTTTGCAATTAATTAAAAAAAATTGTTTAAAAATAAAAATTAGATTTTTATCTTTCGTACCGGACTGACTCACCAGACTCTTCGATAAGGCAATGTGAATCAGTCCTGCCTTAGACATTACATTTTATAATTTAATTGACCTAAATTCCCAGAGAACAAAAATAATTATTATCGACGCTAATGCCAATTCAAAAATCTTCTTTACAATTACTCATATTATTAATGCGCATTAGTCACTTTTAGGGTTAGAAATTAGTCACTTTGTTCGAGACCCTCTGAACCCAAAAAACAGGTTTTTACGAATGTGTCTGTATGTCTGTCTGCCTGTGAGCACGATACTTTTGAAAAAATTGACAGATTGGATTAGGCTTTGGTACACTGCCGTCCAAACTAAAAAGATACATAAGTGACATTTTTATGAAAAATGAGTTTTTGGTATCGTTGGATTCGTAAGAAAAAGCTGCGTCTAACTGTGTTAATAAAAATTATTAATTATTAATATTTATTGCAAAAAACGATTGTTTATAAATGAGGAAAGTCGAAAAAGTTGAAAAATACAACATAAAAAGATACACAAAGTACTTTGCGTGTCCTAAAATTTGTATAAGGCATGTAATACGTCATCAGCATACAAATCAAAAAGAACCTAAAGAACTTTGTGTCTTTTTTGCCTTGTAAAAGTGACCGAGTGCGGAGCGAATTTACAAACGAAAAGAATCGCTTGCCCTTACGTATGTTTTAGCCTTGTGAAATAGCTCGGACTCTGATCGGAAATCCAAGGGAAATAAGTCCCGGCTAGATTCGGCTATACATTAGCGACGATCGTTCGGTTAAGTTCGGGACTGCCGCTGAACACACAGTGTCCCTTACGTATGTTTTGTTGTTGTATTTTGAGGCCGTGCTCGAGCTCTCCGATAAAGGCATCGTCCGCAAGTGCCTTTGTGTTCTTTTTGCCTTGTATTTTTCACTTTCCGCGACTAGTAAATAATCGCAAGTCCATTTTCTAATAGAAATTGTTTAAAACATCAATTTTTGATTGCAAAATATGAAAGAGCACATTATTTTTACCGAAATAGTGTATCTAGATTATTCAAAATTTTATTCGATCTCAGAGTTCTTTGGGCAAACAGTTTTTCTCGATTTTCTCAGTTCGAGTGAGATTGGACTTATGTATCTTTTTAGTTTGTACGGCAGTACACTCTTCAAGTGTCCTAAAATGAAGGTCAAGTTCGTTAGCCAGCCATTTTGGATACAAATTCAAAAAGTGAGCGCATTTTCAAAATTTTAGAGACCACTTTTTTTGAAATTCATAAATTACATCTACGGTTATTAGTAGTACTCAAAAAGATAAACAATTTATCCTAATTACTTTTTTTGATTAAAAAAAATTACCGGAGTCAAATTATACAAGACACGAAAAAAGATGAACTGACAAAAATTGTGTATTCAAAAAAGATCTACAAATTTGTTACGGATCACTTTTTGTTAGGATGCGTAGTTTTTGTTTTATTCGTAAAAAACTGTATTAAAAATTGAAAAATTGAATTTCTAGACAAACGACACAAGATACGAAAAAAAAATAAACAAAATTTGTTCACCGTAAAGAGAGCTACAAATTTGACATGAATAATTGTTTGATAGGACGCGTAGTTCTTGTTTTAATTGTAAAGAATAACATTAAAAATAAAAAAATTCAATTTTTTGGAAAACGGCACACGGTACGAAAAAAAATTAATAAACAAAAGTTGTTCACCCAAAAAGGATCTAAAAATTTGTTATCGATAATTTTTACACAGAATGTGTAGATTTTTTTTAATCGTAAAAAGCAAGATTAAAAATAAAAAATTAAACTTTTGGAAAAACGACATAAGAGACGAAAAAAAATGAAAAGACAAAAGTTGTTCAACCAAAAATGATCTACAAATTTGTTATAAATTGTTGTTATAAAAATATATTAAAAACAAAAAATTACTTGTTTGGAAAAAGGATACAAGCTACAATAACATTTTATTTAACAACATTTTTCACCTAAATTATATTTACAAATTTTCTCAAAACGACCTTACGCTAGAATGCGTATTTTTAGTTTAAATTGTAGAAAATAACATTTAAAATAAACAAATTATGGAAAAACGACACAAGTTGCAATAAAATGTTTAATAACAAAATTGTTCTTTTTTTGTTATAGTATGCGAACTTTTTTTCAATCATAAAAACAAGACTATGAAAATACGCATGTTTCAATAGCAATGCATATTATGAATTGTAATAATATAAAATTGAAATTATACATTTTTCAGGGAAGCTGAAAATAAAATTTAATGTAAAATAAGAAACAAATATTAAATTAATCATGATAAATCAAATTTGTACGTTATTTTGTAATATTTAAATAAGCAATCCCAGGCCGAGGTACAGAAATAAAAATAATATACATTTGATATAATAGTGTTGAACATAATGTAGAAAAGTTTACATTCTGGACAAAATCGAGTGCGAAGCACGAGATACGTGATGAGAATATGTTCTTTAAAGCCGAAGGAGCTTTAACAAAAGAGATTTCACAATCAACAGATTACAGTTGTCGACGCTTTGACCTTTAATTTTAAAAGGTGTGTGCAGAAATGTAGGGGAACTACAAAGACCAAGCGCGTAGCGCGAGATAAATATATTATCGAGCGCGAAGCGCGTGAACCAACAGTCGCACGCTCTAGGCGCGCTCAAACTTGCGAGCCGCGGGCTATGAGAATATGCCCGCGCAGCGGGCAGATTTTTTCAAGTAAACTAGGCTATAGAAGCCCTGAGAATTATAAATTAAAAAATTATACATTTAAATTTAACATTATTTTATTTCACTTATAAATGATTCTATATTAAAAATGTTACAAGATTAGAATTTTTACATTCTCATTCTAATGAGAAGGTATTGGTTTTATGTAAAATTTGACATAGTCGGTTTTCATCAAATCTCCACGTTTTGAGCCCCCCTGAGCTAGAAAAAACGATTTTTACGAAGGTGTCTGTCTGTCTGTCTGTAGCCACGATAACTTTCGAAAAAATGATCAGATTTGATTGAGCTTTGGCACACTTTTTTATGGCCGAAAAATAGAGAACAAGTTCGTTAACCAGCTATTTTGGATGAAAATCCAAAAATTGAGCACATTTTGAAAATTTTTGAGACCACTTTTTTGGAAGATTTGAAAATTCTATGTACGGTTATTAGTAGTACGCAAAATGACGAACAAAATATTCTTATGACTTTTCGTGATAAAAAAAAAAATTACTGAAGTTATGGCATTTTCAAAATTCCAAAAAACAAACGAAAATGAACATTTTAAGCCGAAAAACGCACGATATGAAAAAAAGTCAAGAGGAGAAAAACGTTGATTCCTGAACACCCTATAATATTTTCATAACAACTTTTTGAATTTTTTGAAAAATAAAAAATTCAAATTTTGATCGCACCAAAAATTAATGAAAAATCAAAAAAGCCATTTTGCTGTAAAACTATGCAAGATACCAGAAAAGATCTCACCAAAATTGTGCACCTAAAAAAGATCTACAAATTTCTTATCATTCACTTTTTGATATGACGCGTAGTTTTTGTTTTATTCGTAAAAAACAGCATTGAAAATAGAAAAATCAAATTTTCAGACGAATATTACCAGCTACGAAAAAATGACCGAAACAAAATTTGTTCATCCAAGGAAGAGGTACAAATTTATTGTGACTCATGTTTCGATAGGATGCGTGGTTTTTGTTTTATTCGTGAAAATAATATTGATAGTAAAAAAAATCAAATTTTTGAAAAAACAATGCAAGGTACGAAAACATATAAATGAACAAAAATTGTGCATTCAAAAAAGACGCACACACCCGTAATCAATTTTTGTGGTAAGAATATATTGAAAATGAAAAAATTAACTTTTTTGATAAATGGCACAAGCTAAAATAAAATGTTAACTAATAAAATTTGTCGCCTGAATTATATCATTACTTTTCATTTGAAATCAAATACAAATTTAGTAATGTGTATATGAAGAACATATAACACGAAGCACAAAGTGCGCGCTCAGTGTATTTACCAAATCGCACGCCGTAAGTGCGCTCAAACTTTTTTGTTTCTATCATACGGTTCAAATGATTTTCAAATCAAATATCGAGCGCGAAGCGCGAGTGTCTGGATGAGAATGTGTTCCTTAAGGTCGATAGAACCTTGAGTAAATAAAGTTCCTTTTCAGTCTAAAATAAAAATAAATTTAACAATCACTTAATATGTAGAGGTTTTGATAATTTTATAATATTTGCAAACAAACTTTTTCTTTTCATCGAAGTCGAACACGAAGTTCAAAAATCTAGAGGAGCCTAGCGTAAAGCGCGATGCAAATACGCCCGAGCGCGTAGCGCGAGGTGAACACATAATCGAGCGCGAAGCGCGAGATCCAACAGTCGCGCGCCTTAGGCGCGCTCAAACTTGCGAGCGAAGCGCGCCGTGAGAATGTGCCCGCGCAGCGGGCAGATTTTTAGTTTTATTAGTCACGGAAAATTCAAGGAATTTTGAAAATGAATTTGTGCGGCCACTCTGGTCTTAGGTGAAAGGTCAGTGTTCATATATCAAAGGCCAGAGGTCAAATGTCAGGGGTGATAGACTAAGTGAGGACTCAATGGTAAAAAGATCATAGATCAAATGTCAGACCTCTGGCGTGAAAGGTCTGAGGTCAAAGGTGAGGGGTTACAAGTCGGGGGTCAACGTTAATTTCAAAAGTCAGGAGTTAAGGGATCTAAGGTCAGTGTTCATATATCACAGGTCAGAGGTCAAATTTCAGGGGTGATAGGTTAAGTGAGGACTCTAAAGGTAAACGATCATAGATCAAAGGTCAGATCTCTGGAGTCAAATGTCTGAGTTTAAAGGTGAGAAGCTACAAGTCAGGGGTCAAAGTTAAATTTAAAGGTTCAGAGTTAAGGGGTCTAAAATCAAAGGTGAGTGTTCATATAAAAAAGGTCAGAGGTCAAGTGTCATGGGTGACAACCTCATGTGGGGACTCTAAAGGTAAACGATCATAGATCAAAGGTCAGATCTCTGGTGTCAAATGTCTGAGCTTAAAGGTGAGAAGCTACAAGTCAGGGGTCAAAGTTAAACTTAAAGTTTAAGAGATAAGGGGTCTAAGGTCAAATTCATATTTCCAAGGTCAGATGTCAAGTATCTGGTGAAACTCCTTTATTCATATAATTTCGCCAAGTTTTGAAACCAGTAGATATTGAATGTTTACACATTTTTATTTGAAGAAGTTTTGGGCAACATAAAGGAAACATTTAGAAATTAGGACCGATTTCTTATTCCAGATTCTTAAAGTGAAAAGCTTAGCAAATATGCATATAGTTTTTTGGGCCAAAAATGATTTTACGTCACTGGAAGGGACTAGAAGTGACTCAAAGTCTCTCTTAAAACTGGATTTCAGCAAAAGGTGTGTAGAAACTGGAAACACGAGCATTCTAGGGATCAGTGTGTTATACGAAGCGACGTTAAAGTCCCCTTGTGTCAAGAGTGATCTTCAAGCTTCAAGGGTATTCGGAATGAGAGTTTGTTTGCCATCAGAGCTTTTGAATCCAGGCAAAGTCAGTTGACATTGCATTTAACCTTTAACTAAACCGATCCACACACTTGTAGTCGGTTCTAATTCAATTTCAATGATTTAATTACGACAAAAACAAACAGTCCAGAGATTTCACTTGTTGCTTTGACATTTATGGAAAATGTTGTCTAAAGCTAAAATTGACATTTTCTATACCAGGCTGGAATTTGAAAATTTTTAAATATTTCTTTAAAACTTTTTTGTTGTTTATTTATAACTAGCACAAGTAGCTTATTACACGTTACTTATTTTGATTGCCTGAGTATCAAATTAAAATATACGCTTCAATTTAAAGTACATACTATAAAATATAACTAATAATCATAAATTAAAATAAATATTAAAATAGCTAAATTCATACGATTTTAATTATATTTTAATCGTAATTTATCAGTATTAATTTAAATTTCAATCGGCATTCAGTAATCTATAACTTTCATTTAAATATAAGATTTTATCCCAGCAGGAATTAGAAACAGAAAAAAACTAATGAGTTATTATACCATTAAGCCATTTCCCTTTCGGGGTAGGCGTGACTTGCTCGGTTGGAGAATAGTAGTGTGTATATGGGTATATAGGTATAAGGTAGGTAGGAATATAGGTATGAGGTGGATAGGTATATAAGTGTTAGGTATATATATTTTAGATTGATCTGGAATTCTCGTGTTATTTATTTAAATGACACGTTTACTCCGCAACACTGCTCCGACCCAGGTTGCTGATCAATCTCTCTAGCGATCACCCCAAGTGAAGAGCCTCACAGAATTGTTATGTATGGTTCTCCACTTGGGCCCATTAGTATCCAAGATCTTTGTTTCAGGCGTCATTCATTCTACTGTCACTCTGTTTACAAACTATTTGTCGCCACACTTTTCTGTCCTGGCATACTACTCTAGCTTCCTTCACGTCCATGCATTTTTTCATGCAAGCTCTTGTGTTCCTATGGCTTCTTATGTCTCTACGGATTAATGTCTCATTTACAGATTCTAACCATTCTTTTGGCGGTCTACCTCTGGGCATTCTGCCATTTACTTTACCTTTATACACTTGTTTGGTCAGTCGTTCATCTTTCATTCTTTCAAGATGTCCGAACCATCTTAACTGATTTCTTTCCCATGTGTCAACTATTGTCTCTTTTGCACCACATTCTTTGAGGATTGTCTCGTTTCGGACTTTGTCCATTAGTGTTTTCCCGCATATTATGCGCAGAGGTTTCATGCCGATCGCGTTAATTTTACTCCTGTCCTTTTCTTGACAGGTCCATGTCTCGCTACCGTATAGTACAGTCGGTACGAATATAGAATTGTGTATGGCCATTTTAGCTTTTTTTGATATGTTTTTATTTGTTAGGATGGACCCTGCTCTACCGATAACCTGTTTACCCTTATTTATGCGCCTATCTAACTCCCCATCTATTTTTCCGTCGCTAGTGAATAGACTACCTAGATATACGTACTTGTCAACTTGTTCTAATCTCTCATCATTTAGGACAATGCTGCACATTGTTTTCTCACTCTTTCCCTCAAACACCATGATTTTTGTTTTATTTACGTTAATTTTGAGTCCCATGTCCTTCATGCTTGTATGAAGTTTATTCAACATTCTTTGCAAGTCCTCGACTGATTCTGCCATAACAATCTTGTCATCTGCGAAAGCTAACCCACGTACCTTAACTGTTTGGAGATCTACACCTTCTTCGTCGAAGAGTGCAGTTCTTAGACACTTATCCATGAATATGATAAATAGCCACGAGGACATAACGCATCCTTGTTTCACGCCTAGCGTAATATCGAACCAGTCACTCAGTTTCCCGTTTACCCTTACGCTCGCTTTACTACCTGTATATATTGTTTTTATTGCTTGCAGGAGCCCTCCATTTACTCCGTACTCTTTAAGAACTTCCCAAAGTTTACTTCTATTTACCGTGTCAAATGCTTTTTCTAGGTCAATAAATGCACAGAAAACTTTCTTTCCTACTCTCAAGCTTTTTTCTGTGATCTGTCTTAGGCTAAATATCTGATCTGTACATGATCTTCCTGGCATAAATCCACTTTGGACTTCCCATATTTTTTCTTCTGTGATTTCCATTACCCTACGAATAAGTATTTTTGAGTATATTTTACTTACGGTACTTAGTAGGCTGATACCTCTGTAATTACTGCAGTTGTTTTTATCTCCCTTTCTTTTGTATATTGGTACGATAATCGCTTTTTTCCAATCGTCTGGGACTTTCCCCGTCTCGATACATAAATTTATTAATTCGCACAACCTGTGAGGTATGTACTCGCCACCGTATTTGAGCATTTCAGCACTAATACTGTCTATGCCAGCAGCCTTACCGTTTTTTAAGTTCTTAATTATGTCTCGGACCTCAGTGACACAGACTTTTTCAATTGGGTTTTCTAATGCATTATGTTCTATGTCGCAGTTTTGTTGTCCTATATCTTCACCTCCTAACAGTTCTTTAAAAGAGTCTTTTAAAGCGTCTACTATCCCGTCTATATCATATAGCATTTCACCTTTGCTGTTTCTCATGCTAGCAAACTCTGTACTTTTACTTTCCTTCAACTGTTTATATAGTAGTTTCATTATTCCTCCAAAGCCGTTTTGTATTTTGTTCTCTTCTTCTGTTCTGATTTTTTCTTTACTCTCCTTGACTAGTCGTTTCATTTTCCTCTTTTTGTCTTTGTAATCATTTTTGAGTCTATTTCTCTCCTCATCGCTAAGACCTGTCATGTTTAATGTTCTCTTGTGCGCTTTTTTCTTTTCTCGCTGGGCTGCTTGAATTTCATCATTCCACCATGCATCACCAGACTTTCTTCCTACCACTGCCGTACCACACACTTCAATTGCAGTTTTAACAATGATATCCCGTAATAAAGCCCACGTGCCCTCTATATCTTTAATGCTCGTAAGCGCTTCCCAAGTTGCCCTATCTATGCGTTCGCTTAACTTATTTTGAAACTCTATTCGCACTTCCGGTTTCTGTAAATTTTCAATCTTTATTCGAGTTTGTTTCGTTTTTTCTGTTCTCTTTCTTTTCCATCCCCGGCCTAAGTTTATTTTAGAGATTAAAAGATAATGATCAGTATTGCATTCGGATCCCCTCATGACTCTTGTATCTACAACTAGTTCTCTTAGTCTTTCATCCGCAATAACGAAGTCAATTACACTGCGGTTATTTCCTTTACACCAAGTGTACGTGTGGATCATTTTATGTCGAAACCAAGTATTGGTAATAAATAGGCCCTTTTCTAGGCATAAGCTAACTAATTTTTCCCCGTTATAATTTTTTCTTGGATCCCCAAATTTACCTAGTACCCTTTCTGTATCTGTATCCTGACGTTGAACGCCGACCCATCCGTTCATATCTCCTAGCAGAATTATTCTTTCACCTGGATCGCAAGTACTTATTGTGTCATTTAAAGTGTCCCAGAAAGCGTCTTTGACTTCTCGCGGCTCACTGTCAACTGGGGCGTAGCACGCTATGATAAATAACCTTCTGATTCCTACCTTCATTCTAGCCCACAACAATCTGGGAGATACAAAATCATGATCTTTGAGATGCTGTCTTGCTTTTTTATTCATAATTAAACCGATCCCTTGACTACGATTTGATTCACTACCTACTCCTGACCATATTTCAAAACCGCCTTTCAACACCCCATTTTCTATGTTTCTACTTTCGCAACCCTTTTTCTTCGTCTCAGGTACACATAAAATATCTAGTTTCCTTGCATGCATAGTTTCTCGTAGTTCTCTTA
>CAKNYM010052162.1:522034-532830 GCA_932195095.1 Andricus curvator | reverse complement strand
TGTAAGAGTACTCATACTCTAATAGGATGAGTTTTCTTACAACCGTAGCAAGGCAAAGTTGGAGCTATTTCCGCAAGGCACAACTGCTCTAAGGGCATGTGACTCTAGCAATAACGGCATGAGCTTGATTCTTTTATAGTATAGGACATTTAATGCTAAAAATGTCTAACTTGATGCCAATATTGGTAGAAATTCATACCAACTTCGCACATGAAGTTCCGTGCTGTAATATTAAGAGCTCAGCCTACTATAACAGTGCGATTTTTTTCTCCGTGTGGGTGTTGGAAAAAAAAATCAAGAGACAAAAGCACGCGATAAGTGAGCGGAAGCATACGGAAGCTTCAATGTGGACAAAGTGAATGAATGAATTTGAAGATTATGATATATAATTATTAATTTAATTTTAAATTTATTTTTGGAAAATGACCTTCCATTCTTTTTAAGTATTTTTAGATATTTTAAGTAATGCAATTTTAAATATTGTGTTCAAGGTCTGGGTAAATTTTCCTTTTAACAATGTCATTAAGAAGGTCTGAGGAATTAAGTCATGTATTATGAAATCCAGGAGGAAGAAGGATGAGATGAATGTTTGAATAAGGCATTCCTTGATCAGTTCAAGCAATATCCGAAGACGAGGGTACCGCAGAATGTCAAGCCTCAAGTTCCCTGACAGCAATGATAGGCAGTCGTCGTAAAATTGAATTCGACCTCTCTCTTAAAATTAGTTCAATTTTTTCCCAAACTACAATTGGATTAATGAAATAATAACCAGAAATAGAAAAGATAAATGGAATAATTAACTGGCAGTCAAAATAAATTAATTAAATTCATCTTATAAAATGATGTGTTAACGAGTGTTGTAGTCAAAATGGGTATTTATAAAAATTTAGATAAATTTAATTTAATTTTAATTTTCTTATAATTATCATAGTCAGATTTTCATTAACAGAATACTCTCGAAACTTGAATGAATGTATTAAGCAGAATGAACGATGTTTTAAAATAATTATTATCTGTATGTGAGAAGTTCTCAGTTTCTCTATTTTTCCATTTTGATTTTAATTTTTCAAAAACGTCTGTGTGACTGTCAGAGCTAAATTCACATGTCAGGGAATGCCAATGATGCCTAGGGGCACGTCGAGAATTCCATAGATATTCCTCATATATACCCCTTCGTATTAACCGAGGAATGTCTATCTTGTGGACTGGGCAGAGCTACTAATTGAAATGTATTCCGTTTTCTTTCCACCCTTTCATTCATCAAATATTTTTCACACAAGATTTAAAATAAGTTCTTCTATTTTGTAACTTGTGAACTTTAAATATTTTAACAACTCATATAAGTTTAAATCAACCTCTTAGACTTTTCAGATGCATCTTCCATTTTCTCTCAGTTTCCCTTTATGTTTCAGAACTATTCATTGTATTCCCCTTTACGATAATTCTATCCTCATATGAATCAATTAATAATGATGAATTTCCTAAATAGTGTTAATTGATATGATACATAGTTTGATTCTGCTCTCCTAGAGATAGAGATGTTCGTGGAATGGCATCTAATTAAAGTGGAGTCGTTGGGTAGGATTTGGGATATGTTTAGTCTTGACCGTGTTAATGTACAGTCAGTTAGCCCTGGCTTATCGAGAGTGTGCGACATACCTTTACGCTGACGAGTCTCAGCGTAGGTGAACCGCCGCTGTCGACTTGAACGTTCATATCCGCTGCGGGTGAACCGCTTTCAATTCGGAACGTGGGCGTCAACGGTGTTTGACTCTTCAGCCTCGAAATTGACAATGGTATTCTACAACCGCCTCCTACTCCCCCACCGGTGTTACCATTGCTCATGCTACCATCGCCCAAATGCTGTTTATTCTGAAAAAAAAACATTTTTTAAATTAGGCATCAATATCAATAAGATTGGTCATATCGTGATATCCCACTCTCCCTTGCCACCCCCAGACGCCCCTCTCCAACTTATTCCCTCCCCCTACTTATTTCCCCTCTATTTTTCTCATCACTTCGCATTCTTCTCTTCCTTATTGCCCCTACATTCAAACTTATCCCTACTTTCCCGCAATAGCTCGTTACCATCATCTCCTCATTCCTCCTTCTCATATCCTTTTTATTCCGCTCTCATAACTCTTTCAATCATCTACGCCTATTCCCGTATGCCACTCTACTTTCCCTTCCCCCTAACCATAAACTCTTCTCCTCTCTGACTTCTCAGCCCATTACACTTCTCCTTTCATACCCTAAATAGAACCACTCCTTATTCAGCCCCTCATTATAATTTCCCCTTAGAGCCCCCCCACCATCCTTGCCTTCCCGTCTCTTTAAAACCACCCACAAGTCATCACTTCCTTCTTTATAATACGCTCAATAACCCCCTTCTCCTCTCTCAGAATACTGCAAACGACTCCTCCTCACCGCCTTCACTATAAAACTTATCTCTTCCTCGCCCCTCTTCCCGCCACTATAATTTCCACTTTACAATTTCCTATCGCACTCCCCTCCACCTTTACCCTCTCTAATTACTCTTACCCTTATCTCCCTCCTCGACCATAACCTCCTCTCCTCTCTGAAACTTAACACCTTACCCTTCTCATCGACCACTCTAAAACGTACTCTTAATCTACCCCTTTAGCCCCTTATAATAATTTTCCTTCACTCTTAACCTCTCCCCATATTCTTTCCCTTCCCCTCTCTTTACACCTATCCATAAATCATCACTTCTTCTTTATAACACACTCGATAGCCCCATGCTCCTCTCTTGGAACACTGCACTCGACTCCTCCTCACCGCCCTCACTATCAACCTTAATCCTCCACCACCGCTTCTTTTTCCCCTCACTATAATCTTCCCTCTGTAATTTTCTCTCGCACTCCCTTCCCTCTCTACTCTCTCTAACTACTCATACCCTTATCTCCCTCCTGAACCATAACCTTCTCTCCTCTCTGCCTCCTCAACCCCTTACCCTTCTCAACGCTCACCCTGGAACGTACCCCTTCTCTCCCTCTTCAGTCCCTCATCATAATTTTCCCTCACGCCATCCCCATATTTCTTCCCTTAATCTCTCTTTGTACTCATTCTAAAATCATGTCTCCCTTCTCAATAACACGCTTTATACCCCCTCCCCCTCACTACACTCTCTGAACACTGCACACGACTCCTCTTCCCCGCCTTCACTATCAAACTTATCCCTCCCTCGCCCCTCCTCTTTCCTTTTACTGTGATCTCCTCTCTACAATTTACTCTCTTACTCCCCTCCGTCTCAACCCTCCTCAATTGCTATTATCCTTATCTCCCTCCTCGACCATAACCTCTTGTCCTCTCTGCGTCCTCAAGCCCCTACCATTCTCATCTCTCAACCAAAACGTACCCTTCTCTCGCTCTTCAGCCCCTCATCATAATTTCCTTTTACCCCCTCCCCATATTGCCTCCCTTTTCCACTATCTTTACACCCGCACTCAAATCATCGCACCATTCTTTATAATATGCTACATAACCGCCTCTTCCTCTGTCAGAACACTGCACTCGACTCTCCTTCAACACCCTCACTATCAACCTGATCCCTTCCTAGCCCCTTCTCTTCCCACTTACTATAGTCTCTCCTCCACAATTTACTTTCTCACTTCCCTCCCTTTGTACCCTCTCCAATTATTCTTACCCTCATATACCTCCTCGATCATAACCTCCTCTCCTCTCTGCCTTGTGAACCCCTTAACCTTCTCATCGCCACATTAACACATATCCCTCCTCTACCTCTTCAGCCTCTCATTATAGTTTCCCCTTAGACCCTACCCACCATTCTTCCCTTCCCCTCGCTTTACAACCACCCACAAATCATCATTCCCTTCCTTTCAACACGCTCGATAACCTCCTTCTCCTCTCTCAGAACACTGCAACCGATTCTGCCTCACAGCCCTCACTATCAACCTTATCCCTGCCTGGCCTCTCCTCTTCCCCCCCACTACAATCACCCCTCTACAATTTTCTATCTCACTCGCCTCCCTCTTCACTCGTTTCCATTTACTTTTACCTTTATCTCCTACCTCGACACCCTAGGGATCTCATATACTCACTCACCCCCTCTTTATCATCCTTTTCCTCTCTAACTTTACTCCCCTCGGTCACCTTTAACCTTATCCCTGTTTTCCTTTTCCCCTTCATCAAGCTTACCCATATCTTCCTTCCCTTCCCTTACCATTGCTTCTCACTTTTCACACTTTTAGATTAATATTTAATATATTGATATATAACAATCCAAATTTTTTAATAAAAATCTTTATTAATATCTTATCGCTTCATCAATTGGGTTAGTAAAATTTTCCAATTTATTGATAGGTACTGCTTCCACTTAAAACCTTTTAAACTAGAACATGAACGGTCTTTAAATTTCAGTGTTACGAAAGTGTTTTTAAAATTTTATTTTTATCCGAACAGGTGTAGTCCAATAAATTAATATGCAAATTTCTCAGTTCCTCGAACCTGGAAGAGGAAAGGAAGCAATTTTACTAATGGGTAGTTTAAATAAACCTTTTGAGTCCTGAGGTGTTTACGAATATTAAACTTGAAATATAGGTTCAGTTTCTTTTGAATAATTTTTTTTTGTATCTCATAAAAGAAAACGAAAACCGCAGATGACCTCGATGTGGTCGAATGGGGCAGCAGAAGGCACTTCTCACTCGACAGTCGATTCCATTCGAATTGACTGGATCACATTCCTCTGGGTCCTACTTAAATGATAATTTTATTCTGCATAAAATAACCGCAACTGTCTCACCTTTCGATAAAAATTTATTTTAATGTTCTTTTTATCCAACATCTTGTTCACTCATAATATATCTTCAAATCTTGTCATTATTTATAAAAGATCAATTTATATAGGGTAGAACATGCTACTGTGGATCAGATGATGAGGACTAGATAATAATTTATTGAAATTGATAATATGTACTTCTGAATTTAAATTAATACTCTAATTTCGAAGCGAGTTTATTTCAATTAATATATACTAGTTTTATATATAATATTAATTGAAATTTATTGTTATCTACTATAGACTGTGTTATCCACTGTAAGCTGGTCTCCCCATTTAATTAAAATCACAAATTATTTTATGAAACAAAATTATATTTTATTATTATAATAACATTATGGATTTTATTTATCACTATTATTTATGAAATTATATCGTTTATTAAAATAATTTTCATTGGAATGCGGTATTTCTAATGAAATTGTCTTTCGTAGAAATGAAGCTATAGATAAAATAGTTATTAAAATTGGAGAAGATTTGAAAATGAATCTCACTTAAAATTTAATGAGGCGTCTCCAATGATCCGTTGAAAACGTTAATTAATTTGGCGCTAATTCAGCGCTAAAGTTACGCAATCGTGTTCCACCGGGATTATTCACATTGTACCTACTAGCTATCCCCAAATTAGTGGCTTTCGTTCTCCTTTCTACCACGCCCAGTAAAGTTCCTAACACTGAAGACAAACTGTGGTTCCAAAATTATGGGTCTCATTCCTTATTTCTATAAATTACCCAGAGTCAGACTAACAATAAAAAAGCCAAGATTCTTAAAAAAAAAAATTATTCATTAAAAAAGTCTTCAAGTGAAGAAAACTTATACATAATAAATTGTTTGGTAAAATCCTTATGAGATCTCAAGGAATTTTCGACTAATGAAAGCCCAAGGGATTTTAGGAGTTATCAAGGTTTTATGGAATCGCCAAGGATATCAGAAACTTCTATGGAATTTTAATTTTTATGGAATTTTAAAACATATATTTAATATAAATTCAGGAATTTCAAGGCATTTTTGGAAAAATCATGAGATTTTGGGTATTTTCAAGGTAATTTTGGAAAATTTATGGAAATTTTAAATGAACTTCATGGGGTCTAAATATCTCAAATTAATTTGACAATTTCCGAGGTAATTTTAAGATATTTTGGAGAGTTGTGAGTGATTCCGTAGGCATTCCAGAATTTTTAAGGATTTTTATGGAATTTCAAAGGATTTTATAGGAGCTTAAGAATCTTAAAGGTGTATTATGGGTTCTAATAATTTTTAAGATAATTAGGGAGTTTCAAACAATTTTGTACGTTATTTAAGCAATTTGTAAGGTTTTTTAAGGGAATTCAGAAGATTCGATTTTTTTTGTGGAATCTCATGTAATTTCAAGGGAGATAAAGAATTTTTGTTTTACTTTTTTTGAATTTCGAGAGATTTCATAGGGATTTTTAAGCAATTTTATAAAATATTAGGAACTTCAATTTCAACAAATTTCGAAGGACTCTCACGAATTTCAAGGCATTTAAAAGGATTTTTAAAAACAAATATTTCAACTAATCTAAAAAAATTCTATCGGTATTCAAGAAATTCAGAAATATTTCCATGGATTTTGAGCGATTTCGAAACATTTCGATGGAGTTTAGAGGATTTTAAATATTTCCAAACATTTCCATGAATTTTTAGGAATACCAAAGGATTTCTAAAGATTTCAAGACATTTTTAGTGAACTTTGGAAAATAAATTAAATTTTTGAAGGGATTCCTAGCGATTTCAAAGATTTGAATATATTTTAAGGCATTTCCAGGAATTTAACAAGATTAAAGGATTTCAAAGATTTATGGGAGTTTAAACGTTTTTTTAAAATAACTTTAATTAATAAGTTTAATTTAATTTGAATTCTAGAGAACTACCATGGATTTTGAGCAATTTCGTCAGATTTCATAAAAATTATAGGGAATTTTAAAGATTTCCAAACATATCAGGAGGTTTTAAGGGATTCCAAAGGATTTTAACAAATTTCGAGGGACTTTCATGAATTTTAAGGCGTTCAAAAGGATTTCTAAATATTTCTACTAATTTTTAAAGATTTCATCGGTTTTCAAAATATTAAAGATATTTCCACGGATTTCAAGGAATTTCGAAACATTTTAAGGGATTTTAGAAGATTTGTACGATTTTCGAAGATGTCAAGGGACTTCAAAGAATTTTTTAGGATTTCCAAAGATTTCAGGATTTTTCTCATGAACTTTTGAAAATAAATGAAATGACATGAAATTTCAAGAAATTTCATAAAGATTCAAGGCTTTTATTATGAATTCTTCAAGGATTTCAAGGTATTCAAAATATTTCTAGGGATTTAAACGATTTTCTGAGAACTTTAATAAATAAGTTTAATTTAAATTATATTTGAGTACTTTCAAATGATTCATACCTTTTTTCAGTGGATTTTTACGTTTTTAAAATATTTCAAGGAATTCTAAGGGAATCTAGATGATTTAAAGAGATATACAAAATGTCAAGGGATTTTAAAGTTTTCTTGAGAGAACTTTTATGAATAAGTTTAATAATTCAATTTATATTCCAGGGATTTGAAATGATTTATACTTCATTAAGATTTATAGGACCTCCAATTATTTTAATGATTTTGGGAGATTTTACAAATTTCAATGGATTTCAACAGATTTTAACAGATTTCAAAGATTTTAATGGACTTTAAAATACTTTAAAAGGTATTTAGGGATTTTAAGAGATTCTAAAAGGTTTTCATATGAATTTGAATTGAATTTTAAGAGATTTTAAGGATAAATCAAGGGAATTCACAGATTTTTGCTGTGTAAAGTTTATTTGTACGGAATCGCTATTTTTGTATACTTTCATATGAGATTATGAATGGTCTAAAATAAGTCGTTCCTCTTGTAGTTTTCCGCACAATGATTTTTTACAATGAATTTCATTAATCTATGAAATCTTTTGCAATCCCATGCAATCCCCTCACTTTGTTTGATTCCAACTCGCTCAAAAATTATCTGAATTGTTTAATAAAAAGCATCTGGAAGCTAAAACTCTTCCGAATTTATTTACATTTTTCAAAATTCTAAAATATTCAATAATTTTCTTTTTACGCGGTTTTGTTTACAAATACTTTATCTTGAGAACGAATGAAGATAGGAAGCCGTTTAATGGCTCCAAATATGCAGTTTTGTGATGCGAGTGCAGTGAAATAATTATATTCATGATAAAATCACTTGTTACGCCAGAAATATAATTTTGAATATTTCTGACTTTAATCATTATTAAAGTCAGAAATATTCAAAATTATATTTCTGTTGACTCTGTTGACACATATATTCAGGGAAGTCGGGTTGCTTCTGAAGTTACTATTGTCATCGAAAGGGTATTTTTTTCAACACTTGTCCCGCTGTGCCGCCCACATGCCAATACTGATTAAAGTCAGGAATATTTTAAATGATATTTCTTGTGTAAAAATGATTTTATCATAAATTTAATTATTGCACTGCACGCGCATCACAAAACTGCACACTTAGAACCATCAAACGGCTGCATATTTTCATTCGTTCTCAAGATACAGTGTTTGTAAATAAATCGCCGTAAAAAGTAAATTATTTAATATTTCAGAATTTTGAAAAATGTATTGCATTAAAGAATGTTGAAAGAATAACTGTGAATTTTTTCAGAATCTTCCTAACGTTGATCGCTTTCTGGGAACAGGTGAAAGTCGACGCTTGAAAAAGGAGGCCGAAAAACCATGTTTTTTTATGTTTTGCCCCCTTACTATTAACAACATTTTTTAGGATAAAAGTTATTATATGTATTGTTAAATTCGGAAGACTTTAAACTTTCAGATTCTTTTTATTAAATAATTCAGAGATTTTTTTGAGCGAGTTGCAATCAAAAGAAGTGACGGGCCTCGACTTTTGGCCTCGACTTTAGTGTACACCGAAAATTCTAGTAATTAACCCCTTCGGTGGTTTACTCTAATTAACAGAAAGTATTAGGGAGATTATTTTACCCGAGAATATTAGTTTAAATGAAAAAATGAATTTGGATAATACAGATTCATTAAAAATTTGATTTTCATTTCCTGATTCTTGATAAAATGTCTTCTGTTCTTGATTTCATTGGTCTGAATTACTAACCGAGGCAATAAACTTGAGAAATGGTTGAATGGTAAAGGAATGGGCTTTTTTCTAGTGGTTTAGGTTCCATAAAAAGAGATTAGATTTGAAGAAGATGAAGCAGAAAGCAGTAAAGTTTTATTGGACAAATATTAAGTGAAACTCTTACCCACGTTGTCCTACTATCTTGTTTATCCTTGCGGTAGTGCGGCGACGTTCGGGAAGAAATTACGTCCTGAAGAATTGGTTGTCGTTGAAGTTGTGCCACGTACGCCATACGAAATGCATTGCCCACAATAGCGTTCAACTCCTCCGGCTGCAATCACATTAGAAGAACCCATTAAATTTCATTTAAAACCAGACACATTCTGAATGCGAAATTTCTTAATAATTCACTTTTACTTATTCTTTGTTTTATTCGAGTTATAAAGCACTATTTTGATGTTTGAAACAAATTAAAAGTATTTATAGTAAATAATAATAATAATAATCTTCCAATTCATTCATTCACTTTGTCCACATTGAAGATCCTATGTTTCGCTCACTTTTCGCGTGTTTTTTGTCTGCCGAATTTTTCTACCATTGTGACAGTTTATTAGTACATATACATCAGTTTGACATCTTATAAAATTGTCTTCAACATAAAGTTGTTCCCCTTGATTATCAAGTTATTAATTTTGCAATTTATATTGAAATGATTGAATTTTAAAAATCGTGATGCACAATTTAAAAATTAATAATTTTTAACGACTTTATTTCAAGATCCTAACTTGAGAATGCTTCAATTTTTAAACGAGGTTTGGAATTGTTTAATTTTTAACGCTTCAAGTTTGAATTTTTGTCTTCAATACGAAGTTGTTTCCCTTGATTTTCCAGTTATTAATTTTGCACTTTAGATTAAAATGATTGAATCTTAAAAATAATGATAAGATTCTGTTTTTATTGTTTTAAAAAAGCCCTATTTTCAAAATTTTAATCTGATATCATTTAATTTTGATATTCTTGATTGAGAAATAAAATTGTTCAACCAGAAATTATACAATTTTAACTCCTTTCTAATAAAACTGTCCTATTTTCAAAATTTTAGTCTGAAATTTTTCAATTTTGAGAGCTTTTGATTTGAAATTTAAAAATTTTTAATTATACAAGTTCAGTTCCCTTTCATTCCATTCGAAATATTGTCCTTTTTGCCAAACTTTACCTAATCTAAAATTGTTTGATTTCGAGCGTTTTCATTTCAAAATCGTTAAATATATATTTTTGTTATTTTATTTTAAAAGCTTACAATTCCGAATTATTAATTATTATTTCGAAAATTTGTTGAACCTAATATTTTAAAATTTGTTTAATAATGGATTTTTAAATTGTTGAAATTTGTTAAATTATAAAATAAATATCCAGAAACGTGAACTCTCAGGTAAAAAATTTTGACTCTAAAAGTACTAAAAATAAATCATTAAAAATGTTAATTAATTAAAAACGAGAAAGGAGAATATATTTTTTTTTAATATCCTGCCGGACATGAATAGAGTTATTAAATGCTTATTTTATGTGAAAAGTGTCTGATCATAAGCACACATTGCCCAGCAGCTGCATTTATTAAATCTAGTGGGCTGACTTCTTTTTTGTATTTAAGGGCACTCGGGATTTAAAAGGCTTTGTTATTCACGTTAATATGAGCTAATGGCATACCCAGTATTATGGTCCTACTTATGTGCCCTTTCATATACAAACGGCTGTCATTTTGTAAATGCAGAAGAGAAAAATGGTAATCAAAATTAAGTACCTATTTTAAAACAGTATTTTTTTATCACACACACACACACACACACACACACACACACACACACACACACACA
>CAKNYM010052162.1:510732-522024 GCA_932195095.1 Andricus curvator | reverse complement strand
ACACACACACACACACACACACACACACACACACACACACACACAAAGTGACTTAATAAGTCCCTTTAGAATTTTAATTTATTTATTCCCAAAACATAAAAATTGAAGTATGATTTAATTTAAAAAAAAATGTTACAGGGTAGCCACTTGTTTAGCTGGGAAAAATTCACGGTCATTTCCCTGTTCGCAACCATTTTTCCCGGTCATTGAAATTAAAAAGTTCAAACTGTTAAAGCTGAAGCTTTTTTCATTTGAAATATCAAAACTCAACTGCAAATTAAAGCAGCCAAAATTGAACTCTTCCGAATTTCCAACTTTCCAAATTAAAGATAACAAAAATTGATTAAAAAATTCTTAATCCAATCGTTTAACAATGAAACCTTCTAATCTTAATAGGTTTATTTATGAAGGTTTACAAAAAAAACTTAATCTCAGAATGAAACTTTCAAAATGAGAAAGTATCATTTTTAAAAACTTTCATTATACAAACTAAAATACAACCAAATAGTTGAAATTTCAAGCGAAAAAGATGTATTTTTTAGAAGACAGTTGTATTAATTACCTGAAAAGAAAAATATTCTACAAAAAATCTCACTTTCAACAAAAAAGATAATAATTTTTGAACCAAATAAATTATTATAAAAAATCAGTTAATTTTCAAACACACAATTACATTTGTAACGAAACAGTTGAATGGTTGAATTTTTAACCAAATAGTTAAATTTGCAAGCCACAAAGATTAATTTTTTAGAAGCAAGTTGAATTTTCAACCAAAAAGGATGATTTTTCTACCATGGAAGATGAATTTTCAAACCGAAAAGACGAATTCGCTATACAAAATGACGAAGGTTCAACGAAACAGCTGAATTTTGAACCAAAAAATATGACTTTTTAACAAAATGAATGAAGTTTTAACTAAATAGTTGAATTTTAAACCTATAAAGACGAATTTTCAACAAATTGGTCAAATTTTCAAACAAAACAGATTAAAATTCTAACACAAAAAGTTATAATTTCAACCAATTAGTTGAATTTTTAAACGAAAAAGGCAACCTTTTTTGAAGACAGTTGAATTTTCAACAGAAATTTTAATTTTCAACCAAAACGGATGACTTTTCTACCGTAAGAGATGAATTTTTAACCAAACATTTGTTCTTTAAAAATAGAATTAATTTTTAACCAACCAGTTGCATTTACAACGAAATAGTTGAATTTGTAAAATAAAAAGACGATTTTTTTAGAAGAAAGTTGAAGTATCAACCTGAAAATGTAAATTTTCGACAAAAAAGATCATTTTTAACCAAATCTCTAGAGTTTGGTTCTTTGTACTGTTCTCAAAAGTGCGGTTTCTTGGTCAAATCTAAAAAAAATGGTTACTTTTCTACGATAAAAGATGAATTTTCTATCCAGACTAATTTTCTAGAAAAATAGTTTAATTTTCAATCAAAAATAGTTGTATTTTCTTATTGGCATCTATTAATTTAATTCTAATTGAAGAAAAAAAAAACGAGAGAAAAAAGAAATTTCTGGAAAACGGGGGAAAAGGGGAAATATTGTGCAGTCTGTAACTAAAATGTAATATATTGGCTTTTTTACTCGATAAATATGTTCACTGATATTTTTTAATGTTGAGGGCATTTTATTAAGTGCTGCTGTTAAAATGAAAAGTAACCATTATTGTATAAACTTTAAGCTTTTTTTATTGAAAATTAAACAAAATTCCTCGTCATTTTTCGATTTTTTCTCGGCCTTAGAAAATTCCCGGGCATGTTTTTTTACATATTTTATTTTAGAATGAAAAAATCCTTTTATTATGAAATTATAACGTTTTTTTGAGGATTTAAAATTTGATAAATGGTAATCCCTAACTGGCTGTAACGATCCTACATGGCAGTGGCCACCACTGAACCGGTAAGTCGAAAAATGCCCGGGAATTTTTTTAAACCGAGACCTGACTTTAGTTAGGGACTGACATTTTTCAGATTTTAAATCCTCAAAAAAATCTTTATAATTTTAAATTAAAAGCCTTTTAATTCCAAAATAAAATATGTAAAAAAATGAAATCCTAATCTAATCCCAAAGAGTGTGTATATTAATAAAAGGGTTTTCCATGTAGGATAGTTACAGCCAGTTAGGGATCAACATTTATCAGATTTTAAATCCTCAAAAAAAAGTTATAATTTCATATTAAAAGCATTTTTTCATTCTAAAATAAAATATGTAAAAAAAGTTAAATCCTTATCTAATCCCAAAGAGAGCGTGTATTTGTAAAAGGGTTTTCCATGTAGGATAGTTACAGCCAAGGCTACTTAGTTTTATATCCTGCAACCTACACTGCTTTTTACTTGCTTTAACGATCTACAACGAACATTTACATCGTGTTTACTGGTACATAATTGTCTTATATTCAGCGGGGCATTAAGTCGATCTAAGTGGTGAGATATTAATTAATTATTGAAAGAGCTTATTATATTTAGTCCATTGGGTCGAAGTGCTTTGCCAATAATTGCAGGTCCGCAACGACCCAACTGAGCTCTATAGTCTGCATAACTGCATTAATTTATTAATCATTAATAGCTGCTAATCCAGAAGACGTGGGTATTCCAGCATTTCACAATTCCAGTAATTAGTTTATTGTTTGTTTGATCTAATTTATGTAAATTATTTCATGACAACTTCCAAGGGGCATAAATGTAACCCTTTTTTTCATTATTTTCTTCGCACTGCCAGGTGAAAAAAGATTACTTGCATCCTGAACGAGTTTCGCGATGAAATCTATTTAAATTATACGTATAATTTACTAGTCATCCTGTGTGAGATAGTTTGTGGTATTGTTTTATGTTATTTTCAGAATTGGGTTTTGGAAGGAAGTAGTAATTTTTTTTTATCAATTTAATATTCTATGGTTTATTACACCCTGTTTTTTATGTTAATTATTCTGTTCTATTTTACCGTTGTTTATTCTGTTCCTACATCCAGTAATTCAATCCTTCTCTATTTATTTTTATCACTGTGGATCCTTTTCCTCTTCTCAAATACACTCAACTCCCGAAATAAGAAAGGTTACGATATTCCTAAAATTATTGATGTCCTCGGCAGTTTCTTGATGAGGCGAGCCGCAGTACCGAGAGAGGGGCGATGCTCAGTTAAGCGTAACAAACAGCATGAGGCCCGCACTCTCAGCGCATTAGTTGCAACAGGTTGCGTCATGCGTCCAAATTCAACAGAAATGGTTCCTGCGACCTTGTCTGTTTACTTTTGGATTCGCCCGATTTAGGGCAAAGGCCACTGCAATCCAAGCCCGAAACCGTTCTTATATCGGAAGTGGAGTATAATTTTGTTTATTTGTGTGTCCTTTGGAGATTGTTTATTCTTTTCGAAAATTCTATCCACTTCTATCCACTTTTGCTACTCGTTATCCTAAATTTCTTTTCCATAATTATATCCTTTTGTGTCCTGTTTCATAATTTTCTATTCTTTACCATTCTAATGAATCCTAAAATATTTCGCTGTATTCAAGAGTTTAATGAACTTCAGCTTATCAAAGATAATTTGTAACCATAATTTACTTTATTTAACTAAAAATAACTTGCAAATTACGAGTATATTTTACCTTTAATGAGGATGGCGGGAAATCTTCATTTTCAAAATTCCATAACTTTTCCCTGATTTTTTCCTGACCAATTTTTCATTTTCCATGAAGGAGCGTCAGTTAATTACATAAGGTTTCTTGGAGGAGGGGTCCGGAAAATATTACGAATCCTTACTTATAGGGGGGGGGGGGGGCAAACCATTTCTTACGTGAGTTTGCTTTTTTAAATTATTTAAAAAATATATGATAATGGAAACCTGTATAGAGTCGAGGAGTTAATCATTCTTAAAATCTGGTCTACACCTTTTATGAAATCTCGTGGAATCCCTGGAAATCTTTGCAATCCTTTGAAATCCCGTGAATTCTTTTGAAAATTTTGTGAATGTTCTATAATTTTTTAAATCATGTGAAAATTCCTTGAAATCCTTTGAAGTCCATGGATATCCTACATAATCTCTTAAAATTCCTTGAAAACAATTAAATTCCCTGGAAATCCCCTGAAATCTTTTAAAAACTGTGGAAATTCTTTAAATTCTTTGAGATTACGTAAAATCTTTTGAAATTCTTTAAATCGATTGAAATCTTCAAAATTTCATAAAAATCTCGTGTAATCCTTTAGATTCCGTGAAAATTACTTGAAATCTCTAAAATTTGTTTAAAATCCTTGAAATTCCGTAAAATATTTCAAAATATTACAAGATCCTTAGAAATCTTTGAAATCCCTTAAAATATGTTGAAATACATTCAAATATTTTAAAAGTAATTAAAATCCCTAAAAATCTCTTAAAATCTTTTATAATAATATAAAATAATATAATATAATATAAAATATAACATCCTTTGCAATCCCGTGATATCTTTTGACATCCCTTCAAATCCGTTAAGATCTTCAAAATTCCATTAAAATCCCCTGATATCCTTCTTAATTTCGTGAAAATAATTCGTTATCCCTTGAAATCCTTTAAAATACCGTGACTCCTTTTGAAATATTTCGAAATCCCTTAAAATCCCTTGAAATCCTTTAAAATCCTTTGTAATCCGCAGAAATTAATTAATATTTCTTAAAATCCATATATATCCTTACACTCCCTTAAAATTCTGTAAAATCCATTTAAAAATCCATTAAAAATTGAGATTCTCTTTGAAATTGTACTATGTAATTTCTTCAAACTTTTGAAATACTTTTCCATTAATTGAAATCTGTGAAACCTCTGCTAATTCTTTGAAATCGCTTGAAATACTTTCAAACTTTTGTGATCCCTTCAAATCTTTTAAAATCCCTTAAAAACTCATGAAATCCCTAAAATCTTTGAAAATTTCATTAAGTTCCGTAAAAAATTAATTCTTTTGAAAACGTTGTAGTCCTCTGAAATACCTTTAAGCCCTTGAAATCCGTTGAAATACTTTCAAATCACTGAAAACTTCCGAATCTTTTGAAATGCTTTGAAATCTTTTGAAACCTCGTTTACAGTGAAAATAATTGACATATTTTCGATATATCGAGTAAAAAGTATAAAATCTTACGTAAGAAGGGGGGGGGGGCGGGAGGTGTCACAAAAATCTTACGAATCCTTAAAATTGGGGGGAAGACGGTCTGAAGTTTCAAAAATCATCCTATAAATGGCTACAGCCTCTGCAGACTTTATTCTTTTAATTCTAAAAGAGTTTCTTTGGTCTTTAGATACTTTCTTCTTATAAAGAAAATAATATTTTCCGCGTAGGCGCAAGAAAAGATTAAAGTTCGGTTTTATGTGAAAGTTAGAATTTTCCAATGTTGGCCTATAAATAGCAAGACTTCAGAATTTATTTTTCCACTCAGAATATAGTTTCTTTGAATTTCATATAGTAACTTTCACGGAGAATACAAAATTTCCGTCATCCTAGGAGCAACAGCGAATTTTTTTAGAAAATTTTAAAGTTCGTGGTCAGGTTAAGATCCAAATTTTCCTATAGTAACCTATAAATGGCTACATCTTCTTTGGAATTTATTTTCTTATTTCGAACAGAGTTTCTTTAGCTTCCAGATTGTTACTTTCTTGAAGAAAATAAAATTTTCGACGCCCAGAAGCAACAGGGAATTTTTTTCGAAAATTTCGAAGTTCTCTTTCAGGTGAAATAGGGTGGATGCAAAACTTAATGCCCAAAATTCCCTGATTTTTCTCTGAGTAATAATATTTAAGGACCAGAATTCGATTTTATTAAAATTTGTAATAAAATATTATTATTAAAGTTTGTTTACAGTTCCTTTTATAGAAATTCCCTGATTTTACACGTTTTTCCAATTTCCCTGACTTCTTCCTGATTTACAGGTATTCCTTGACCTGCAGTTATCCTTCTTCAATTTTTAAATGCTTTTAACGTAGTTTTAATAATAAAAAAATCTACTGAAAGATTGAAAGGTACGAACTCTGACGTTCGAAATAACAGACGATTTGAAACGACCTTCCTAAGTCGAGAGATTTAAGAGACGGATTGGCACAGAACAAGATAGGAAGGCGGAAATAAAAAGTAAGAGAAGAAATAAAGGAGAGGCGGAAGAGATAAGAGAGGGAAAAAGAAGTAGAAGAATTGGCGGAAAAAGGCCGATATTAACGTACAAAAATAGAAAACAGGGGAGAGGAATGTGTATCAGAGATAGGGGAAAAGGAAAGAAAGCGTCGAAAAGGGAAAAAAGAGCCCTGAGAAAAAAAAGAAATTGACATTGCGCAAATAAGACAGGAATGAAAAGAAAGGGATCGATCGTCTTTCCACAGGGAAAAAATCCCACCGATATTGGCAATCGTCCATTTATTGGTATTTTTTTAAAACTGTGATTCTTTTTCTCTGATGTGAAGGAACTCGACTTTTCACTTTTCACATTCCTATACGAAAATGAAGAAAATTTTAGAGAAGAGATGTTTATTATACTGAAAAAAAAATCTAATAAAACCTAAACAAATTAGGTGCCTTAATTGAAAAATAAGAAAAAAAATGTTTATCAAGCGACCGTTCGAAAAATACGTAACCATTTTTTGGACTTTTTTTACCCCTCTTTCGGACGACCTGATTGGCCAGATCGAATTGAATAAGATAAGTCAAGCTTATTAAAACTGAAATTATATTTTTATTTTTGAAATATATAATTATTCCTTTTATAAATACTATACTGGCAAGAAATATGAGCCCACTCGTAGTTGGTTAGTTTTGCGTCCCAAGGCTCTAAACTGAAGCTTTTTTGATCTTTTAAAAAAAAAAGATATTGCAAAAAATATCAAAATTTTTCAGTATTGTTAAATTATCAATAATTCCCTGAATAATGGGCACTTTTTAATCTTCTGGCGCTCATTTTTTTGATAAATTTACTTGAAATATTTGTGATGGTTCAAGAAAAATTTTTTGTTTTCTCTCTGGATTCTGTTGAAGCCTGAAGGCAAACAAAAAATATGTAAAAATTTAAAGTTTTGTAATATAATAATTTAATATAATATATTTAATAATTATTATATTATATTATTATTATTTTTATAATATATTTAATATAATAATTTATAATTTTATCACATTCATAATTGTTTTAATCCTTTTTTTCGAGTATACCAGTTTTTTTATTTTTTATTCTAATTGTGGGCGACTTTATTCGGGGTGAGTAGTCAAATATTAAATATTAAAAATTACCAATAAATTACCGTAATTTACCAGGAATTACCATAATTGGCCATAAAAAATCATAAATTAGGAAAAATTCATGACATTTTTAAAATTTGTGGTTACTCTGACTTTCTATTATACCATTAAGCCATTTCCCTTTAAATTTCACAAATTTTTAATTTTTTAAAAATTTGAATAATTTTCAAAATTTTGAAAATTTTTGGTAATTCATACATTTACCATAAATTTACGTAATTTTCTCCTGCTCGAAAAAGTCCCAAAAACTTGTTTTCACAAAATTGTGTTTCAGGAGTAGATAACCTTTTCTTAGTGCCTTTTATTTAATTTTTCAAACTTTCAACTCGGTATTTAATTTCGTGTGCGTGGACATGAATTTATCAACAACAATAAAATGTCGGTTATGTAGGTATTTGCACTTGATAAATGTCCTTAAACGAAAATGATTTATTAATGAATAATAAATAATAAGAAATTAATAATAAATAACAAATAATAAATAATAGATAATAAATCATAAATAGACCGAATTAATTTCCAGTCTGAAGTCACAGAATCGTTTCCGCAAGAAAAATGTTGTTTTTCAAAGGATTCTCATAGACGACACGTATTTCACCGATTTGATAAATTTTTTTTTGGGGGAAAATTTGAGTATTTGAATTTTTTAAATGGTAACGCCGTTTATCAAGAATTTATCGAAATATTCTTTTAAAGTGTTTTGAATATCTAAACCGGTATAGATATTTGACATTTTCTTTTTGATTGTAATAGATCTGTCTATTCTCTTTTGAAATCCTTCAGTTAAAAAACTTCAAAATTGACGAAATGGCGGCAGTTTTTTTTCTCTTGATTTTTTTAAACTTTGTACCAATATAGTGAATACCTATTAAAGTGGGCAAAAAAATATTTTTTTTCCTAGTAGCGGATTCTGATAGCGCGTAAAAGTTGTGTTTCCTCAACATTAGTAAGCCGTCCAAATTTTAGTTCGATCGGGAAATATCTTCTAATATCTGCGTGGGTTTTTGAAAATTCAAATTTTTGAATTTTTTGAAAGGAATGACTTTGCTCTATCAACTTCTTTGATGCCTCGTCTTATTTTTGCAAAAATTGTGGGATACATCCACTACATTAGTACCAACTTAAAAAAAAACAAGAGAAAAAAAGGGTTGGCCTTTTTAAGAAAATTAAGTTTAAATATCTTCAGAAAAACTGCCGCCGTTTGGTCAATTTTGACATTTTCCGGTGGATTTTAAAAGAAAATAGAAAGATCTATTAGGATCAGAAAGAAAATGTCACATATTTATATTGGTTTAGATACTACAATACTTTAAATAAAATGGATAAATTCTTGATAAAGGGCGTCACCAGTCTTAAGTTCAAATACTCCCAACTTTGTAAAAAAAATGTTCATAAATAATTAAGAATGAATAATGAATAATAAATGATAAATAAAAAAGATAAAATAATGAATAAATAAACTATAATAATTATAAATTAATCTTTTTTTTTTAATTTCTTTAAGACTTGCGAAAAAGGTAATAGCTTCCTCAGTTGTAATAAATCAAGCAACATAATGCAGAAAAATAATTCATTATTTCGAGAGCGACGTTAAAGATGAGATACAAGCGAGCAATGATTTAAGATTAGTTTATCATGTTTGAAGTAAAATAAAAAAATAAAAATAAAATAAAGATAAAAAATGTCATGTAAATTTGGTTGGTTAAAATGGCTCGAATTTTGAAGCACACGTGTGCATATAAGGATTAAGGTATGGCAAAAGCGAAAGCAGTTTACAGTTTACACGAGGCATCCCATACCATGGCAGTTGGGACCTAAGGAATGCGCTCGTCCGATCCCACGGCTTTTCCCCTTTCTCCCCTCGGCGCGGCGGCTGAGTATTACTTCTTACTCCTAAGGCTAACATTACTCTTTTATACTGCTCTTTTACTCTTTTACTTTTTTTCTTTTTTACTTTTTTACTATTTAAGCCTTCCTTATTCATACATACTTAGCGCGTCTCAAAAGCGACTGAAAGAGACTCACTCGCCTCGGCGTGCGTTACGGATTTTCATTGACAAAGTATGCATGTACTTACTCACACGTATACTTAAAATTTTACAACGATCACAACTGTACACTTGCATGATACGTAATGTGTTTCGAGTCCAATGACACTTGTCATTACGTAATCTGCTCATCATATAAAAACGTATAATTTTATTTTACGCAAACTTCCGTCAATATGCAAATAAATTTGTAAAACCACTTGTGGAGGCGGAACTAAATTATATGCGAGGACAAGACTCAGATTGTTCACCGTACCTTTACTTGAATCGCGGAGAATCTTATTTATATTCATAGATATCACAGCCCAAAATGTCCTCAACACAGGGAGAATAGAGCGATTTTTCACGAAAATAGGGAAATAAATTCTTTTTAATAAAATTAATGTAGTCTGTATCATATTCCTAAGAATTCCAGTCGAAATATATTGCATTTTCGATAAAATAGATGAATTTTCAACGAAAAAGTTCATTTTTAACCAAAAAGTTGACTTTTCAAGCAAATACTTTAATTTTATACCAAAATATTGATATTTCAAGTCAAATAGATGAATTTCTACAAAACAGTTGAATTTTGAACCAGAAAATATGAATTTTCAACAAGAAAGTTAATTTTCAACCAGGAGTTGCATTTAAAAAACCCACAAATATTTCACCAAATCGTTGAATTTTTAACCCAGAAAGACTTTTCAATAAGAAAATAAAATTTCAAACAAATTGTTGAATTTTCAAGCAAAAAAGATGAATTTTTTACAAAGCAGTGGAATTTTCAACAAAATAGTTTAAATTTATATAAAATTGTTGTTTTTTAAGCCAAAAAGAAGACTTTTCTACGAAACAGTTGAATTATCAACTCGGAAATATGAATTTTCAACAAAAAGTTAAATTTTTTAACCAAAGCAATTGAATTTTCAATAAAACAGATGAATTTTCAACCGATAAGGATGAACTTTTAACAAAATTGTTGAATTTTCAACAAAATAACTGAATACTAAATCAAAATAGATTAATTTTCAAGACAACAGTAGACTTTTCAATCCAAAAATAATGTTTCTACCAAGAGAGATGAATTTAAAAAATGGAATTTTTTAAAAAGCAGTTCAACTTTCAACCAAGTAGTTGAATTTTCAAAAAAATACATTAATTTTAAAACAAAATAGATTAATTCTACACCAAAAATATAATAGTAGACTTTTCAATCAAAAAGAATCAACTTTTAACCAAAAAAGACAACTTTTCTATCAAAGATGAATTTTTAATCCAAAAGGACAAATTTTCTATCTAGAAAGGAAAAACCAGTTATTCAATCAAATAGTTGAATTTTCGATTAAAAATGATGAATTTTTAACCGAAAATATTGAAGCTGCAAAAACGAGAGAAAGGGAAAGTTTCTTGAAAAGAAGGGGAAAAACGAATTCTTTTTTAAAAAGGGAAAATAAGGGAATAAGGAAAAGGGTGTCCAGTCTGTATGCAGAAAAAACCTAAAAATAATATTGGATTTTTTAAAGTCATTTTTGAACAATCGGGTCGCCGTAAAAAAAATTCATTTGTTTTTCAATTTTAACTTCAAATATAAAAATAGATAGCCATCTTGGCTATAAAGATACGAATTTTCGTGAAGTCTCTATTTTTTTATTTCATTCTAAAATCTGTACATTTTTAAATATGCAAATACAGTCCAATACAGTCACCGCTTGGAAGAAGCTCCGCGCCAAGAAATCTATCAACTGTTTCTCGACTTTTTGATTTGTGATCGGAAGTTAGCCAATAAGGCCATTCAAATAAACCTTAATTTTTCTTCTCTGATTGGCAGATTCATCAACTCAATTTCATTGTATAATATTTGAAATGTTAATAAATTATTGTTCAATTTCCTCTGGAATAAATTATAATAACTTATTTTTGTAAAATAATTTTTTATAAATAAATTATTATAAAATAATAAAAATAATGAATATATATATATATATATATATATATATATATATATAT
>CAKNYM010052162.1:456348-505732 GCA_932195095.1 Andricus curvator | reverse complement strand
TGCTAATTAATTATTGAAAAATGCAATTATTGTAAATCGATGAAAATTCAGACTATCGCACCTCATGTAATGATATAGCCCCCCCCCGGGGGGTGGGGGGGTGATATCAAAGGTACTTTAGGTTAGTTGAAAACTCAAAAATTAAACTGACGACTGTTACCTTGACGCCTTATTTTCAATGATTCCTAAATACATTTTGAATACATGGATTGTTCCCTAAAATTTACAATATTGCGGTTCAATTATTATAATTATTTTAATTTTAATATTCCAAGCAGGAAAAGCTTTATATACGTATATAGAATTTTTTATCGAATTTCAAAGAATTTATTCGAAAAAATAGAGTTGCTTCATGAAATTTAAAAAAATTTCAAATATTCAAGGTTTTTCTAGTCTCCAGTCCTCGACTAGTCAAGGAAAGTAAAGATAAAACCAGAACAGAAGAAAATACAAAACGACTTTGAAGGAACCATGAAACTATTATTTACAGAGATGAAGGAAAGTAAAAGTACAGAGTTTGTCAGCATGAGAAACAGCAAATGTGAAATGCTTCATGATACAGACGGGAGAGCAGACACTTTGAGAGACTCTTTTGAAGAATTATTAGGAGGTGAAGATATAGGGCAACAGAATTGCGACATAGAACATAATGCATTAGAAAACCCAATTGAAAAAGTCTGTGTCACTGAGTTTAGAGACATAATTAAAAACTTAAAAAACTGTAAGGCCGCTGTTGTGGACAGTATTGGCGCTGCAATGCTTAAATACGGTGGCGAGTACATACTTCACAGGTTGTGCGAATTGATAAATTTATGTATCGAGATATAAGTCCCAGAAAATTGGAGAAAAGCGATTATTGTACCAACTTAACTTCTGTATATGTAAAGTCGTTTTCAGAAAAAAAAACTTCTGTATATACAAAAGAAAGGGAGATAAAAACAATGGCAATAATTACAGAGGTATCAACTTATTAAGTACCGTAAGTAAAATATACTCAAAAATACTTATTCGTAGAGTAATGAAAATAACAGAAGAGAAGATATGGGAAGTCCAAAGTGGATTTATGCAGATCACAGAAAAAAGTTTGAGAGTAGGAAAAAAAGTTTTCTGTGCATTTGTTGACCCAGAAAAAGCATTTGACAAGACGTAAACTTTGCGAAGTCCTTAAAGAGTACGGAGTCAATGAATGGCTCCTACAAACAATAAAAACAATATATACGGGTAGTAAAGCGAGTGTAAGGGTTAATGGGAAACTGAGTGACTGGTTCGATATTATGCAAGGCGTGAAACAAGGATGCGTTATGTTCTCATGGCTATTTATCATATTTATGGATAAGTTTCTAAGAATGGCCCTCTTCGACGAAGAAGGTGCGGATCTCGAAACAGTGAGGGTACGTGGGTTAGCTTTCGCAGATCACAAGGTTGTTATGGCAGAATCAACCAAGGACTTGCAAAGAATGTTGAGTAGACTTAATACAAGCATGAAGAACATGGGCCTCAAAATTAACGTAAATAAAACAAAAATCATGGTGTTTGAAGGAAAAAGTGAGAAAAAAATATGCAACATTGTCCTAAATGATGAGAGATTAGAACAAGTTGATAAGTAAGTATATCTGGGTAGCCTATTCACTAGCGACGGAACAGTATATGGGGAGTTAGATAGGCGCATAAATGAGGGTACGAAGATTATCGGTCTCAAAAAAATGTATTTAAACAAGGCTGTGTCTAGCTGTACCGAAAAATTCGGTGAGTTGGAAAAGGGGATGGACTAGCCAAGCCTATAGAAAATATTTAGCTAGGCATCCTGAATTTCGGGACGACGAGATACTTCGTTTTAAAAAACTGTATATAATATTTTCATCAAAAGGCCCTCGGTTAATTATTTTTATATTAAATATTTTTAACAAATTCAGTTCTAATTTATTCATTTGCAGAAGTTATTAAAGACTTTTCTTATTTTTTTTTAATTTTCATTATTATTTTCTTTTGCTATTATGAAAGACAAATAGTTCGAGCTCTTTCACGTGGAACTGAATACCAACAAATCTTATAAAATATGTAGATACAGGAAGGGTCAGGATTCAGGATGGGATCTATTTTCATGGACATAAATTTAAAACGATCGATCAACCACCTGCTCAACACCAGTAGTTAAAATAGCTGTGGCTATTCTGGACCCTCGTCAGCATTTAGCACATGGAATTTCATTCTACCGAATATAATTTATGCGACGTATTTATACCCTTCCAAGAATGTTTCCAGAACACAAAGTTATCCTCTGCAGCTCAATGACTTTATATTCAAGCTTGAAATTCAAGCTGGGGATAAAGTGTCATTAGAGTTTCAAATAATCTCTCCTCAAATTTCCACGAGTTTAAAAAAACGTGTTAAAAATGCTTCTTTAAAAATCCTGATCATTCCAAATAAATTGAGATAAAAAAAGGAGGGAAGACTCGAGGGAAGACTACGGTGAAATTTTCTTGGGATGAAATTGAATTTAAAAAAGAACACATTCTGACGAATCATTCAAGAGTGACTTTTTAAATCCGACAATTTCACGCGCTGATGAAAGCAGTCATTTTAAATGATTCTATCTGTTGAATTTTTTAACTAATAAAGGTTCATTTTCAACAATAGAAACAAATTTCCAAAAAAAATGTAATTCTCATCAAAAGAGATGAATGTTTAACTAAAATGATGATCTTAACCTTTCGGTAGTCGCGCCCGTTCTGCTCACACGAGTAGTCGCGCGTTGTACTTTTTACAACACTCATGTTTTGTCGTGTTGTTGAGGTCCATCAAGCACCTCCACAATCGAAATTCCCAAATTTTTGTTATCAGCATTTTGGGCTTTTTTGGGCTGTATTGCCGATTTTTGGGCTCCACTACTTTTTTTGAAAATTCAAATTTGGTGTGGAGGTGCTGGCTTGACTCAGGCCAGCACCTCCACTACATACAAATTTGAAAAAATTAAAAATCAAAGACGACAGAATTTTGGGCTTTCTTTGGGCTCTTGAACGCGCCAACAACCAATTTCCAAAATCTACCCCTACAGGAAATAAAACTACCCCCTATATAAAAACTCAAACTAGGAAGAAACAAAGTAGACCACAATTTTTGGCTTATTTTGGGCTCTCAAATGCACGGGAAAAAAATTCAAAAAACCACCCCCTATGTGCAAAAAACCACCCTCTTGTCAAAAATAAAATCTGAAAAAAATTAAGTGCATGATAATTTTTGGCTTATATTCGGCTCTCGAATGCACCAAACAAAATTATCAAAAACTACCCTATGTACAAAAAAACAACCCCTAAGTAAAAACTCAAACATGGAAAAAACAAAATAGGAAGTAGTGTTGGGCTTTTCTTGGGCTCACGAATGCTTGATTTTTGTTTGCAAAAACTACCCCTACATCGAAAAAATCAAACGCCTTTCTATGAATTCGAATTTGAATTTTCAAGGAGCCCAAAATTCAGAGACTCTATTCACCATATAAAATTCTGAGTCTCAGACATCAGAAACTTCATTTACAAAGTAAATTTCAAAAAAAAGATAATTCTTTGACAAAGTCACATCTGCCCGGTACCAAGGGGTTGCTTTTTAACCTTAAGGGTGGGAGCCCAAAATTGGGTGTTGGAATTTTTGAGGAGCCCAAAAATCAGAGACTCTATTCACACTGTGAAATTCTAAAAAAGATCGTTTTTAGACAAAGTCATATATGCGTCGTGTCAAGGGGGTTGCTTTTGAACGTTAAGGGTGGGAGACCAAAAATCGAAGTTGGTATTTTTAAGGAGTGAAGTGGTGAGGGAAGAGTGGGGGAAGGCATACATGGCAGTCTCACGTCTCCCGTGCATTCGAGTTGCGACTTGTACCAAAAAAAAACGGTACTGTTGTACTTTTTACAACAGCGCGACTGCCGAAAGGTTAAAACAAAAAAATTAATTTTTAAGAAATTAGTTCAACTTTCAACCAAAAATGATTAACCAGGAAGATTATTTTCAAAAAAGAATATTAATTTTCTACCCAAAAAGACGAAGTTTCAACAAAATACAAGATTTTTAAACTAAAAAAGATTAATGTTCAACCAAAAAAGACCGAATTTTCAACCAAAAGTTAAATTTTCAACCCAACAGGTGAATTTTCAACTAAAATGATGAATCATTAACCAAAAGACTATATTTTTAAAAAAGTAATTCAATTTTCAACCAAGCAATTCAATGTTCAAGCAAAAAAAAAAAAAAGAATTTTTCGCAAAGAAGATTAACTTTCTATCTAAAAAGACGAATTATCAATTAAAAATACATGAATTTTCAACCACATAGTTGAATTTTCAAATGAAAGAGATAAATTTTCAACCAAAAATGGAGTTCAATTTTCAATTTACAAAATTAATTTTAAACCGAAAAAACTAAAGTTCAACAAAATAGTTAAATGTTCAACAAAAAAGATGATTTTTCCACTAAAATGATGAATTTTTAACCAAAAAGGATGAATTTTCAACCAAAATTATTTTCAATAAAAAACGAGGATTTTTCAATAAAATACAAGAATTTTTAACATAGAAGTTCCACTTTCAACCAAATAGTAAAATTTTTAATAAAAAATGTTTAACCAAGTAGTAAACTTTTCAATGAAAAAGATGAATTTTCAACCAAAAACGTGAAATTTTCAACCAAGAAGGTGTTTCAACTTTGAACGAAGTAGTTGAATTTCCAAGCAAAAAAATGCATTTTTCGAAACGAAGATTAATTTTCTACCTAAAACTACGAATTTTCAACAAACGACATTAATTTTCATCCAAATAGTTGAATTTGCAACTGAAAAAGATTAATTTCCAACCAACAAAAAAGGAATTATTAACAAAATACTTTAACTTCCCACCAAGTAGTTGAATTTAGAAAAAAAAATGAATTTTCAACCAGGAGCATTACTTTCGATCAAAAACGATGCATTTTTAATGAAATACAAGAATTTTCAGCCATAAAGTTTAATTTTCAACCAAACGAGAGTAGTTTTCAGCGAATGAAACGAATTTTCAATATAATAGTTAAATTTTCAACCAACATAAAATGATGAATCGTTAACCAAAGAATGAATTTTGAACAAAGCAGTTCAACTTTCAACCAAGTAGTTTAATTTTGAAGTAAAAGAATGTATTTTTCGCAAAGAAGATTTACTACCAAAAAAGCCGATTTTTCAACAAAATAATGAATTTTTAACCAGATATTTCAGTTTGCAACTGTAAAAATAAATCTCCTACCAAAAACGACGATTTTTCAACAAAATACAAGAATTTTCAGTCATAACGTTGAAGCTTCAACTAAAAAAGATTAATTTACAAAAAATGTCAAAAAAATTGTTCAATTTTCTACTAAACTAAAAAAATAAATCATTAACTAAAAGAGCGAATTTTGAGCAAAGCAGTTCCACTTTCAACTAAGTAATTCAATTTTCAAGCAAAAAAGTACATTTTGCGCACAGAGGATTAATTTTCTAGCAAAAAAAAAGAAATTATTTTGAACAAAATACATGCATTTTTAACAAAAATGAGAATTTGGATCTAAAATAAACAAAATTTCTAATTTTTTAATTTAATTTAAATTTAATTTAATTCTAAATTTCTAATTTTTAACAAAAAAAAAATTTTTAACATCATAGTTAAATTATAAACCACAGAGATGAAGTTTTAATCCAAATAATGAATCTTCAACCAAGAATTAATTTTTAACAAAGTAATTTAACTTTCAACCAATTAGTTGGATTTTTAATGAAAAGAGATGAATTCTCAACAAAAAAGTAATAGTTGATATTTCAACGAAAAAAGATTTGAATTTTAAATAAAAAACAGTTGCTATTTCAACCGAAAAGATGAACTGATCTGATCAGTAACATCCACTGACTGAATCAGATCAAATCAGTCATTTTAAGTGACGTAAACAGAAACCTTCACTAATTAAATTAGTCATTTTTAATTATATAACCAGTAACATTCACGAATTAGGTCAGTCAATTCGATTGATCTAAAACGTAACTTTCAATGTGTTAATCAGTCATTTATGGATAATTTTAATAATTTACTTATGGCCAACGGCCATACCACGCTGAAAAACCCAGTTCTCGTCAGATCACTGAAGTTAAGCAGCCTTGGACGCGGTTAGTACTTGGATGGGTGACCATTCAAGAATACTGACATGAGTGCTGTTGGCACATCGTGGGTGTGGTGAGCCCACACTTGTAGTTATTTATAACTACAAGAAAAACCTAGAAACACTACCCGAATCGGGTAGTGTTCACGCCTACCCTGAAAGGGAAATGGTTTAATGGTATATACTATTTAGGAATTTAATGAAGAATATTGATTCAGAAATAATTTGACTATTTTATTATACCAGACAAATTAGTAATTTCTATTGATAGAAAATCAGTCATTACAAGTCAGTAAAAATGCCTGATATTTCAGATAAAGCAGGCTTGATTAATTTAATTAGTCAAATTGTAACTGATTTAAATTTAGAGTATAAGTCTTTATAAGTAGAAACTTTTATAAATTAAAAAAGATTCTTATTTTGTTAAGACATTACCAATTTTTCAAGCAAGTAAAATTTGCCTAAGCAATCATTTATAAAAAAAGAGAAATTTTTGTTACAAAGTACGACACAAATAAGGCATATTAAAAATTTTATGAGGCTCTTAAAAGTTTAAGACAGTTGTAAAGATTGTGGTTCATAGTAGTGAGAACTAAATATTTAATGGCGAGTGGAAATATGTTTCGAGTTCTTGCACAATGCTAATATATTCGTTAAATAGTTGCATTCAATACTAAAATATTAAAAAATTAGGAAACATAAAAAATATTAAAATTCAAGCTCAGAAATTTTGAAAAATGTATTAAATAAAAAAAATGGCTTCATTGTTACCTAGCATGAATGGATTTTATTACATAATTAATCGATTTATAAATATTCATAAGACTGGTAATTAGTTTCGATCTCTCGTAATTTACAGTTCGGAGTTAATGATCCTTTTATTACTCGCTAGACTACATAACACTTATTTTTACGAAAGCGTTCATATACCGGTGATTTGAATAAAGTGATTAAAACCTGGAATTTAAATTCTAGAACAGATTTTTTTTTTAAATAAAAGAGAAGTTGCTGGTAAAAAAGTAAGTCCGGTTTAAACACTAATTGTAAGTTAGAATAAACTAGATTGTATTAAAGACAACCTGACCAGTTAGCATTAGGACAAAACCAGGTCTCACTGCGGGTATTAAGATTAAACTGCTAAAATTAGCTCGTTACCTTGCGACACGAATCTTGCAATTTCATTGATTCCACATTTACATTCAAATTAAATAAATCCACTCTGAATTGAAGGAAGTCAGTTCGATTTTTAGATTTTCACCCTGTTTCGAGGAATAAATTTGATAAAGTTGATATCCAATTTGGAAGATACTAATTATATTAATTGACTTTTATAATTACAATTAATCTATAAATTCATCAAATTGTACCTTTCTCATCATTATTAGAATATCGGAAAGTGTCGCTATGTATACCTGACAAAAATAAAAATATAGAGACTTTGTAGTAAAATGTCTCGAAAGTTCCTTTAATTAAAAATAATTGTCTGAAATAATTGCGACAATTGCGTGACCGCTGATAACGTCCGGTAACGATTTTTAATTAGCGTAATTAGTGCTGAAGACAAAACCTTTTTTCATCGCATGACTGGACGGAAATTGCAATAATGTAAAAAGGTGGAATGAAATTTAAATATTTACTTATTGTAAAGGAAATGAGACCCTTTTTTTTAAAGGGGAAATTCATTTATATAACTAGCATTTTTATTAAAAAGATTAAATTAAAGTTTAGGTGAATAATTGCATGTTAAAAACTTATTTAAATAATTGTATTTATTAAATAAATTGAAATTTCAAGATAAAATTGGAATAAGTTTTCTTGAATAGATAAATTAATGATATATTCAAATTTTATTACTCATGTAGCTTTCTAGAGAGGGACGATTCTTGTTTAGGATTTTAAAGAACATTAAATGGAAAAGAATTTAGAGAATCTTGCGTTTTATGGAACTACTTTCTAGCGTACATAAATAAACGATAAAAATTCCTTCCAGTTCCATTCATTTGTAAAAAGGGTGTGAAGTATTTGTTTTTCCCATTCTTTTGAGAACATTATCTAAAAATCAAATCAAACACTTTAAACGATTTTAAAATCAAATTTGACAAATAGAAATAGAAGAAATTCATTAACGTTTTTTTTCAATTTGGTACTTTCTATATGAGCTAAGAGAGGAAGAACAACAAAAAAACAATAGAAAAATTTATAAACAATGATTTCCTATTCACAACTGGCCAACCACTAACAATTGGACATTAATCTATATTAGAAAATTTAAAGAATTTAACAGAATTAAAAACTATTTCGTTGAAAAGTCTTTTTTTTTGGATGAAGTCAACTGTTTTTGATTAAAAATTGAAATTTTTTTTGGTTAAAATATCAACTATTAAATTTTTCGAGAATTCATCGTTTTTGGTCGAAAATTCAATTGTTTGGTTGAAAATTCTTCTTTTTGTATAGACAATTCGTCATTTTGAATTGAAAATTCATCTTCTGGTCGCAAAGTTATCTAGAATTGTCACCTTTTTTGGTCGAAAATTCAACTGTTTGTTATAAAAATTCATCTGTCTTCAACTATTTTTTTTCGAAATTCAACTATTTTGCCGAAAATTCTTATTTTTATCTTGAAAATTAAAAAATTTAGTTGAGATTATGTTTCTTTCTTAACTAAAAAATCTTTTCTGGTTGAAAATTCAACTCTTTTGTTGAAAATTCGTCTTTTTTGTTTAAAAATTCATCTCTTTTGGTAAAAGTTTCATTTTTTTGTTCAAAGTGCAACTGTTTGGTTGGAAATTAACCTGATTTATTTTATGTTTAAACTATTTTATAGAAAATTTAACAATTTGGTTTGAATTTTTTTTTTCTTTCTGGACTGAAAAATCTTTTTTGGTTTAAAAATCCACTATTTTATTGAAAAGCTGTCTTTGTCGTTGAAAATTCGTATTGTTTGCATAAATTTAACTATTTTTAATAGAAAATTTTAATCTTTTTTGGTTGAGATATCAACTATTACATTTGTCACTGAGAATTCATCTTTTTTGGTCCAAAATTCAACTATTTGAGTGAAAATTCATTTTTTTGGTTAAAGATACGCCATTATAATTTAAAATTCGTCTTTTTGTAGAAAATTAATCTTATTGTTGAAAATGTACCTTTTTGGTTGTAAATTCTACTATTTGGTTGTAAATTCAACTATTTGGTTGAAAATTCATCTATTTTGTTGCAAATGCAATATTTTTACTTGAAATATTAGGAATGTGAAGCGTTTCAAATTGAATTTAATAGGGTATAACCATTAATTTTATTGAAAAGAATTTATTCCCGTATTTTTGGGAAAAATCTCTTTATTTCCCTGTTTTTTAGAGATTTTGTTGATTTGCAACTACAGAATTGATTTATCTTTCGGGTTCAGTTTCTCGATTGAATAGTTAGTGATTTCTTAGCTGTCAAATAAATCGTTTAGGAAATATTTATAATTGGTATCATCAAAAAGAATCTCATTCAAATTGTCTTGTTTTTTAATGTCTTGAATTTCTGTTTATGATTTAAAAAAAAATGAATCAGGACTTTGTAAGAAAGGGGGAAAAGGGGATACTTGGGTCAAAATTCTTGATTTCAGGCGTTTTAAGGGATTTTTTTAATTTAAGGGAGAAAAAGGTGAAAAAGGGATTAGGTAAAAAAGTGTACGGACTACAGAGTGTAATCCCTGACAAGGGTTCAGGTCTGTGCTAAATAGAGCGCGGACACAAACCACGAACGTTCTCGATTGTCGGTAAATGTCGGTAACAGGAATGTGCAATTTTCATTCTTTCTTTTCGGGGCAGTTAGGAAATGCATTGTAATAAAGGCGGGAGATATAAGTAGCCAGAGATACGGTGAAGAAAGTAGTTTGGCGAACTCCACTGGATATTTGAAAGTTTCCCATTGCGCTTTATGAGTCTCTCCGTGATCGATAGCGCTCTCGACTAGTTTGTGGGCACTCGAAGCCCGTAACGAGCCTCGCTAACGACGATCTTTTCCGATCGAGAATCAAGAATCGAGTTGAACTTCTAGAGAAGCAAGAACTTACTTTCAACTTTTGCGTGTGCCCACACTGGCAGCAGCAGTAAGACATGTATTCCGGTAAGGCTGGCATGAACCTGAGCTGCTCTTGTTGCTGGTTGCACTCGTCGTCAAGTTTTCGATAATGCACTTTGAAGATGGGTCGAGTCGTATTCTGCAGGCCCTTTCCGAGGCGTCCCATAATCGCCGAAATTGCTGCCAGGGTCTTTCGCCTGCGTGTGAATCTCCTCATACCCAACTTCAAAAATCTCCAGGATCAAATATCCGTTTGCCTACAGGGAATATATCCAGGATTTTAAACAAATTTCGGTTTAAAGGCACATCTTCAATATTTTCAAGAAGAATCTTCAATTTTCCATAAAGAATACGGTCATCCGAAATTTTTGTTTGTTGCTTAAAGTTAAGTTGAAGAAAATTAAAACTTTATTTTGTTTATTCAAAAATTCGTAATAAAGAATTAAAAAGTAATAAAATATCAACCGGGAATGTCGATTTTTTTAATTACACTTGTGGCGCCCTCATAGCGCGAAACACGTGACCGTGTGGCGTGACGTCATATGCTTTCAAAGCCGAAGAAAATACATGTGTCAGTTTGATAAACGAAATAAAAATAATGAATCATTACTGTTTTTAGGCTAATACGATTTATTATATTGAGTATCAGTGTGCCACAAATTTGAAGAATGCCTAATTTCAATACTTTTTACGTAAAATCGCAAGTTGGTATTCTAACCTCAAACATATGAATTTGCCTTGCGGTATCATGCAATTTGCCTGTTTTGCAGTGACTTTTCTTTAGCGGAAGTAACTCTACAGTGTCAAAAATCTAAATCTAATATATTCGCGTTAAGGGATTTGGAACCAGGCCCTATCCTCAAAATTGAATTGCCTCATTTTTTCCATAAATACCAGAATATCTTTGTTAAATACTTAGGTCACTTAGGACCTACTCCTGTTTTAAATAAAGTCTGCATTCGGAGTAAAAAATAGGATAATTTCAATACTTTTTCTGTAAAACGATTTTTTCGAATGCTCGGGTATAATCCAAAAAAATCGTTTCACACAAAAAGTATTAAAATTGGCCAATTTTTCAGTTCGCAGATTTGATTCAAAACAGTTTCTAGTACATTTTAGTATTTATTATGGAGTAAAATGAGGAAATTCATTTTTAAGGTAAGGGCCTGGTTCCAACGCCCTTAAAATGAAAATAGAATTTTGAGGTTTGAGCTTTTGCACACGGAGAAGATCGCACATTTAATTATATTCTATCAGGCAATAAAGGGTTATTACACAAAAATACCGTAAATGCTTGGGAATAATTAAAATAATTAAGTATTTTAAAAATTGATATTTTGTATATAAATAAAACTTGTATTATAATTTTAACCACAGAAGATAATCTCAAATTGCCGTACAGTTTTATACTTTTCCTTCTATTTTTACCATTGGATATACATACAAATATTTTTTCAGGATTTTTAACACTGGAATTTGTACATTTAGGCACAAAACACCAGTCTTAGCTTTTATTTATTTCAATTTTTTAAAGAAAAAGCATGAACCTCCGGCTTGTTTAGAAACTATTAAAAGCATATGACGTCACATCTAGGTGGCGCCATTGTGTGATAGAAATATAAGTTTAAAATGGGTACTTTTTTCTTTTTCAAATACTAAATTTAAAAAAGCCTCTTTTCAATTATACTTGTATTATTATTATACTCGTTATTTTAGAGTGAATATTTTCAAATTCAAAACTAATCACAATTTAGTGGATGACCCTATTATGATACAAAGCCAGTCAAATTAGACTTTTTATACTAAGTAGAATCAATTTTAAGGGAATGTATAGAATTCCTGAAAATAAAACAAGAATTCAACGATCAAATTTGGACAAAACACGACAAAATTCTCCTATTGCAATTCCTAAAAACAAAGACATTTTTTTCTTTGCACAAAAATAAAAAAGAGGAAAGAAGAATGACAAGGCAACCAACCACATCCCCTTCCTTCTCTTTTTTATTTCTTTCGTCTTTTTTATTTTTAATATTATCAAATCACAATATGAAAGCATGCACAATATTTACCAACATTTCGGTGCTAAATATTTTGGTTGGTAAATATTTTGCATGCTTTCATATTGTGATTTGATAATAATACAAATCAAAAAGACGAAAGAAATAAAAAAGAGAAGGAAAGGGATTTGGTTGGTTGCCTTTTCATTTTTCTTTCCTCTTTCTTATTTTTGTCCAAAGAAACAAATTTTTTGTTTTTAAAAATTACAATACGAGCATTTTGTGGCGGTTGTCCAAATTTTATCGTTGGATTCTTGTTTTATTTTCAGGAATTCTATACATTAACTTGATTATTGGACGTTAAATGGGATTTTGAATTTGATTTTAATCTAATTTAAAATTCTTAAATTTCAATTTTAAGGCCTTGTAGAAGTCTCTGACGTTATGCAATCAGAAGTACCCAGGAAAAAAGAAACGATTGAACGATTGCTTTAGTCACTTTAGTGAATCGGTTTCTTTCAAGAAAACAGATGATTTTCTTCTGAATCGAAATCACGCGGTTGAATCGGACCTCAACGTTCAAATGATTTTAATCTGCTAACTTCGATTGAAGAGACATTTTTTTATTCTCTTTTTCAACATTTTTGAATCGGGTCGAAATTGTTGAATTTGGACTATCATATTTCACACAAAATGTCAAAATTGTAAATCAGCTTGGGATTGAAACAAATTAAATACCAGAATATCAGGTTATGTTGTGCATTTCCATTTTTATCAAATAAAGGCATATCCGTGGAATAGAGGGTCAATAAATAAATAAAACGTTAAATTTGAAATCGTATTGAGTGGCCGATTCAAATTTTCCAATCGATTCTTTATTTCTGGGTCTTAGCGTCCTTTTTAATGAATTTTAAATTATGCAACTTTCAGCAATTGGCCAAAACTGCAACTCATTGTTATAGAAAATAGAACTGTTTTGTATTGAGTAGCTCCAATGGCACTGGTAAAAAAATGAGCTATGTTCCCGTTGAATGCTGTCATTTCGATGTGTTTTTTAATACAGATTTAAAAAATCACCTCTTTTGTTCAATACCTAGAACGGTTCTTAAAATAATCTCAAAAGAACTAAAAAAAATATATAAAAATTCACGAAAAATTCAATGTGCTCTATTTTAGTTATTCGTTTTTTTTGCCAAGCAATAATTCGAAAATAAATTTGAAATCGGATAATCAAATTTTGGGATATCATGAAAAATCTGCACCCCTGTTTCCAATTGGTAAAAAAATTAATAATTATCAAGAAACTCAGTTTAATAACTTAAAATTAGTAACTCTGGGGTTTTTTGGCTCACTGATAAGGAATCTGTAGTCAGATTGTCAAAATTATAAATGGCTGAGCCAATATGACTGACCATATTGGCTCAGCTATTTAGAATTTGGAAAGTCTAAGTTCAAATTCGTTATCAGCGACCCAAAAAAACCCAGAGTTAGTAATTTTATGTTATCACACTGAGTTTCTTGTTATTTAAATTTGTTGTACTTTTGTTTGTTCAATAAACTAAAATAGAGCACATTCAATTTTTCGTGATTTTTTTTTTAAGAAGAACCGTTTTTGTTTCAAGAACCGTTGTAGCTTTTGTTAAAAAAGGTGATATTTAAAATCTATATTAAGAAACGCATCGACATTTCTTTTAGACTACTGGAAAAATTGTGAGTTTTGTAATTAAAAAATTGAGTTGAAAATATCTATTAAATTATACCTGATGGCACAAATGGTGCGAAGATTCGTGTTCAGCATACAAAAATACTTCGGAAGCGATATATCGCATTCAATAGGAACATAGGTCAGTTTTGTTGAATAGTAGTTTGTAGATAATTGTGTGTCGCAAAGAGAAAATTGAAAATCCTGACAGTCTTATAAAAAAATTTTAATCAATGCTAAATAGATCCGAAATATCTAATCTTTACATTAGGGAAAAACAATATGTGCTTTAAGGTCATGAACTTGCGAGATTCATATTAACCAAATGTTTTTTTCCAAATATATATTTTTTTTAATTTTTAAGAGAATGTTACTTCCAATTTTTGTCTGACAACTACATGCCACGTTCTATTTTTGAAAAAAATGATTAATACCAAATAAAAATGAATTATTTAACAAAATTTCTGTTCAAACTTTTTTCTTTCTTTTTATCATATATAATAATATCCATCCATGTCAGTTTCATCCACTATATTATTTGCTCTATTTTGTTTGCTAATTTATCTGGCCCAAATTGAATAGGTATTAGAATAGAAAGAAAAAAAAATAAAGAAGTCACCACACCATTTCACAAAATGGTATAAGAGAATTGAACTAAACATTTTTTGTAGCTCATGGGATTTGTTTTTTTATTCTTAAAATCCCAAAAAATATTTTTAAGATACTTGTTGAAGATTTATCTTGAAGAATCAAGAAATATATTGTGATTTTAAAAAGATTCTCGAGAGAACTTCAGGAGTACCAATATATTTAATTTTATGAAGTGGTTTGAATTAACTTTCAAAAGTATCTGAAGATGTACACTGCCGGCAGAAATTATCTGCACACCTATTTTGTTACCTTTTGTTAAAGTGCCTTCATTTTTATAATATTAACATTAAATTCAGTTTTTATTATTATTAATGAAATTAGGTTGAAGGCAAAATGTCAGTTTAAAAAAAAAGAATTTCAAAAAAACGTCAAATTTCGATGTTTCCGAAAAATTTTATGGAGATATTTTGAAATTTTTTTCAATAGATTCTACTGATTCTAATTTATTGAAATATGATAGGGAAAAATTCTAAAAATGTCATAATAATATAATCGAGACTTGCCTCTAAAATGAGCACAAGAACTTAATAAAATTTTTTTGATCATTTCCACAGTTATTTCAATTTTGCAAAAACATCGAAATTTGACATTTTTTCAATATCTTTTTATCAAGTTGACATTCTGCCTTCGAAATGGTTTTATTAGACTCAGAATTTTATTACCTTTCGCAGTATCATGAGGAAAAAATGTTCATGTTAATATTATAAAAATTAAGGCACTTTAGCAGCGGCTAAAAAACAGGCATGCAGATAATATCCGCCGGTAGTGAAACTAGGGAGTACTAGCAGGAACTAAAGAAATACCAGCAGGAACTTAAAAAGTACCTACAGGAACTGAAGAAGTACCTGAAGGAACTGAAGAGGTACCTTAAGGCTTAAAAATGACTTTCCAAAAAAGGCACTGTATGAGTGACTTGAAGAAAGTACCTTTAAAACTATTTTGAAGTTGTTCCTTGAAGATGTACCTGGAAGAGGTACCTTGGAGAAGTCCCTCTTTCAGAAATGCTTCTCCCCAATGAGGGAAGAAATTCCTCACAAGAGGGCACAGCACACACTCACGAATCACATGTACACATCACTTTTCACTTCTTTTCCAAGGATTCTTCGAAAACCCTTCCTGCAGCTTAGTATCATCATCATTATCATCATGGTCGTCGTCATCCTCACTTTCTCACTGCGCTTTTTCTCGATTCTCGAATTCCTTTCGCTGCTTACTCATCATCGCGATGGTCTCGTTCCATCGAATTCCAGAGGCCGACTCTCAACTCTGCTCGCACCGACGCGACACATTATCCTTTATTCGAGGAGAAGGCTGCTTGTGCTTACGGTACCTCGTCTCGTCAGCTCGCTATTAACACCGCTCATTGGCGCCCAACACTCGAATCCTTCAGAACACCACAAAACTTCTCGAACCACTGATATCTCCCCTAACCGGTCTTTATTTTTATACAAAAACCGAGCAAAAACTTCAACCAGTCACTACTGACTTGTTCATCAAGATCAAAGTCGATTTTTCATCATCACTGCTGTACCAGGTCTCTCGTGGACTCTGCGCTAACTCTGGATGATGCCCTACAAAAACTGAACAATTCGGAAGAGTTTAAAGATCCGTCCTCCAGCTTGTAATCATGTGCGAGAGAAATGGCAGATTTTGGAAGACCTTGCAGACCTTGGTTTTGGAGAACAGTACTTTTCGAAGAACTTGGGTTAGATTACAGTCTGAAGTTGTCTCTGTCACTGGTTTCACCAACACTAGATCTATTTCTGCACTATTTAGCCACGTATTTCGAAAATATGAAATAACGAAAGGGAACGAAGGAATCGGAACGTTGGTTCCAGAGTGGTATCACTGGTATCTTGACTCTGGTATCACTGGTTGACTAGGGACGGCTGGGAATGTGGGTTGCCGGTGGGCAGGAATTTTTTCGAAAATCTGAATCCACGTGGTAGCACGTCTACTCGCTTCGAACATGCCAGCTGGAGTGGGACCAGTGGGTCGAGTTGTATGAGTGAAGAAGTGAGAGGTGGTTGGTTGGAGGGAAAGGATGAGCGAGAGGGATATAGGTATAGATATAGCTGTTGGGTAGAGTGTGAGGTGTTTGTGTGTGTATTTTTGAGTGTGTCAGTGTGTGTGGAGGTTGAAACCGAAGCCGAAAGAGAATATGCAGTGGCCAGGCTGGACGGACTCTAGAGCTATCCCCTCCTCGTGGCCGCTTTCTTGCTCCAACTGCGGCATTGAACACGTTCAACGGCAGCTGGCAAATACCACCTTGACTCCGAGTCGAAGCGATCGTACGAAACCGCGATATATTCGCGTTCTTTGACCTCCCCGGATACCGAACCAGACCTTTTTGGAATCGGAGTTTTGATAAATTGGTAACTTGGAGAAGGACGGATGCGATCCTGGGACGGGGACTTGGTTCCCAGATGTGGTGATGGGGAAAGGATGTGGATGAAAGTCGAGAAGGTGCGCCAGGTTGTGGGGTCGGATCCTGGAAGTAGTGTGGTTATCTTAAAGGTCTCTCGGTTTTACTGGTATGAGCAGTTTACCAAAAGTTGAAACTTGAGGTCCCTCCTCCAACTTCCTCCCAACAATTCTATATAATTTTCTGTCCCTTTTTATCAGTGTGTCCTATTCCTGTTTTCAAGAAAACTACTCCTCTTTCTAATAATTTTATCCTTTTCCATCCCGTTTTATCATTTCTTATTCTAGTCCTCTTTCCTCCACATCTATGCTTGTCTATCCCTTTTTATCATTGTTTATTTTGTTCCTTTTGATAATAATTATACTCTTCTCTACACCGCTAACAATCTTACCGTTTTCTATCACGTTTAATCATTTTTTATTTTTTACTCCTCTTTCCAACAATTGTATCTTTTTTCATCCCGTTTTATCATTTCTTATTCTAGTCCAATTGTCTTCAGATCAATGCTTGTCTATCCCTTTTTATCACTATTTATCTTGTTCCTTTTAGGAATACTGCTATCCTTTTTTACACCGCTAACAATCTTCTCCTCTCCTATCACGTTTTATCATTTTTCAATTTCTACTACTCTTTCTAATAATGTTATCATTTTCCATCCCGTTTTATCATTTCTTACTCTAGTCCTCTTTCCTTTAAATCTATGCTTGTCTATCCCTTTTGCTTCCTCATAGAGGAAGCTTTGTAATGGTAACATTTTCCAACAATTTTAAATTCATTTAATTAAACGTTCCTCAATTAAAAAATGTCTAATACAATGTTCTACGCAAATGTCCGGTGTGTGTGTGGATGTTGAGGTGTGTGTGTGTGTGTGTGTATGTGGAGGTGTATGTGTGTGTGGATGTGTGTGGATGTGGATGTGTGTGGATGTGTATGTGTGTGGATGTGGATGTGTGTGTGGATGTCACACTTTTTTGTGAACACGGTAACTTGAAAACAGTTGCAGATAAATTGATGAAATTAGGAGGGCTTATTTTCACCAATAGTATCTTGAAACTGACCGAAGGATTTCTAAAAATATTTATTGCATTTTTTTTAGCACTCAATAATATTTTAAAAATCGGTTTTTTATAGTAAAACTTTTTTCATTAACATAATTCAAAGTTGATGCCACAACAAAAGATTCCTTGGTTTGAGACGAATCGAATGACCTTTAATATTAATATATTTTATTGAACAGTAGGGCAGTTATGGTAATTTATATATTTTTAAAGTCGATTTTTATAGTAAAAATTTTCTCATTCTCATAATTTAAAGTTGATGCAAGAATAGAAAAGTTGTGTTGATTCAAGACGAATCGATTGACCTATAACATTGATACATTTTACTAAAGAGTAAGGAAGCTATGGTTATTTATTATTATTATACCATTAAGCCATTTCCCTTTCGGGGTTGGCGTGGCTCGCTCGGTTGGAAAATAGTAGTGTTCGGAAGAAGGTATAGATTTTTTAGATTGATCTAGAATTGTTGTGTTATTTATTTCATAACAAATTCGTTCCACAACACTGCTCCGACCCAGATTGCTGATCAATCTCTCTAGCGATCACCCCAAGTGAAGAGCTTCACAAGGTTATTATGTGAGGTTCCCCACTCGGGCCCATTAGTATACAAGGTCTTTTGTTTCGGGCGTCATTCACTCTACTCATATTCTTTTTAAAAATTACTTGTCGCCAAACTTTTCTGTCCTGCCATACTTCTCTGGCTTCCTTCACGTCCATGCATTTTTTCATGCAAGCTCTCCTGTTTCTATGGCTTCTTATATCTTTTCGGATTAAGGTCTCATTCACGCATTCTAACCATTCTTTCCGCAGTCTGCCTCTGGGCATACTGCCATTTACTTTACCTTTATACACTTGTTTCATTAGATGTTCATATTTCATTCTTTCAACATGTCCGAACCATTTTAACTGATTTCTTTCCCATGTGTTAACTATTGTCTCTTTTGCACCACATTCTTTGAGGATTATGTCGTTTCTCACTTTGTCCATCAGTGTCTTCCCGCAAATTGTGCGCAGAGGTTTCAACCCAATCGCGTTAATTTTACTCTCATCCTTTTCTTGACAGGTCCACGTCTCGCTACCGTATAACACAGTCGGTACAAATATAGAATTATGTATAGCCATTTTAGCTTTTTTTGATATATTTTTACTTCTGAGAATGGATCCTGCTCTACCGATAACCTTCTGACCCTCGTTTATGCGCATATCTAACTCCCCATCTATCTTCCCGTCGCTGGTGAATAGGCTACCTAGATATATGTATTTATCAACTTGCTCTAATATCTCATCATTTAGGACAATGTTGCACATTGTTTTCTCACCTTTTCCTTTAAACACTATGATTTTTGTTTTCATTACGTTAATTTTGAGGCCCATGTTCTTCATGCTTGTATTTAGTTTGCTCAACATTCTTTAAATGTCTTCGATTGATTCTGCTATAACGACCTTGTCATACGCGAAAGCTAACCCACGTACCGTCACTGTCTCGAAATCTACACCTCCTTCGTCTAAGAGGGCCATTCTTAGACACTTATCCATAAATATGATAAATAGCCATCCATTGACTCCGTACTCTATGAGGACTTCCCAAAGTTTACTTCTATCCACCTTGTCAAATGGTTTTTCTAGGTCAACAAACGCACAAAAAACTTTCTTTCCTATTTTCAAACTTTTTTCTGTGATCTGTGTTAAGCTAAATATTTGATCCGTACATGGTCTTCCTGGCATAAATCCACTTTGGACTTCCCATATCTTTTCTTCTGTTATTTTCATTACCCTGCGGATAAGTATTTTTGAGTAAATTTTACTTACGGTACTTAATAAGCTGATACCTCTGTAATTATTGCAGTTGCTTTTATCTCCCTTCCTTTTGTATATTGGTACGATAATCGCTTTTCTCCACTCGTCTGGGACTTCCCCCATCTCGATACATAAATTTATCAATTCACACAGCCTGTGAGATATGTACGCGCCACCGTATTTATGCATTTCAGCGCTAATACTGTCTATGCCAGCAGCCTTACCGTTTTTTAAGTTTTTAATTATATCTCTATCTTCAGTGACACAGACTTTCTCAATTGGGTTTTCTGATGTATTATGTTCTATGTCGCAGTTCTGTTGTTCTATAGCTTCACCTCCTAATAATTCTTTAAAAGAGTCTTTCAAATCTTCTACTATCCCGTCTGTATCATAAAGCATTTCACCTTTGCTGTTTCTCATGCTGACAAACTCAGTACTTTTATTTTCCTTCATCTTTTTAAAAATTAGTTTCTTGCTTCCTTCAAAGTCGTTTTGTATTTTCTTCTCTTCATCTGTTCTGATTTTATCTTTACTCTCCTTGACTAGTCGATGGTAATGCATAATATTTAAAAACACGATTTTTTATAGTAAAACTTTTTTCACTAACATAATTCAAAATTGGTGCAAGAACGGAAAAGATTCCTTGATTCGAGGCAAATCGAATGATGTATAATATTAATACACTTTATTGAAGATTAAGGAAGTTATGCTCATTTATAATATTTGAATCATCTGTTTCAAACAGAAAAACTTTTTTCATCGGCATAATTCAATGTTGACGCATGAACAGAAAATCCGTTTTGATAATAAATTTTCAAATAGAATAATTCTGACATTTTTTGTAAATAAATCATAAAGCTGGGAAAGGTATAGGGTGCGCCAGAACTCTTCCCTTCCCTTTTCCAGCTCGAAAAATTATCATTATTACCATTATAAATATAAAATTACCATTATAAATACAAACAAAGTGGAAACACTCTAGATCGAATTAACAGCTAGTTCATAATATTTCTCTTTTTCAGAAATGTAAACTTTTCTGTACTCTTTTTTACTTCCTTCCTATTCCTCTATATCTAATATAATTGTATCCTTTTTTCATCCCCTTTTCCAGGTCTTAACTTATTTCTATTTTGTTATCTTATTTCTCCTCAGCATATGTATGTTCACAATAGATTTAGACAGAAATTGATAAATCAGGATCAGAATAGATCAGGTTAACAATGGATAGAATTGAGTAGTTTATAAATGGATATTTGCAGAAAAAACGAAGAAGTACTAATTTATAGACTGATATAGCTTTATAATAGATAATGATAGAAATGGATGGAATTGGAAAGCTTGAGCATGAATCAGGATAAAAGGGGGAAACTAAGATAGCTTTACAATAGGTACGGGCAAAAATACATAGGATTAAATAAATCAATCTAAATTTTCTTTGAGAAAAATATTTTACAGTACTTTTTCTTTTTCAACGGGTTCTCTTCAATGATACTTTAATAGTATCTGAGAATTTGTTCTTACTTCAAATATACGGAATCGGTCGGTGAGACTGGTATTGTCTAATTTAAAGGATCGAGAAACTTGGAATTATAACTTTAGTGAATGATAATATATAATATTATGATAATAGTATATACTGCCGTACTAAGTAGAAAACCCCTACGTAAGTGACATTGTCGTTTAGGTCCACTTTAGCCTTGCCAGGTATAAGAAAATAAACCATAATCACAAAGTCACTTACCGTAAGACGGGGCAAAGCGGGACATGTTTTTCGTATTTTTCTGAATAAATTACACAAAGGAATTATAATTAGATTTTAATATATCAATTCTGACCCCTCTTTTTGCATATCGTGAAGTAGAAACATTTAATTTAGCTATAAGTAACTCATTATTGCAATCCAAAGTGTGTCCGTCTTTATTCTTTCAATAAAAAGGCAAAAACCGCTATTCTGTATTACTGAATGGCAGAATATCATGAATTATAAATTTTTGTTGTTATTTTAAAGTAAATTAAACTAATATGATAAGTAAAAACTGAAAAATACGTACTTGATTTCAGTAAGAGCATAACCTAATTCATACATGGAAACAATTTATCCGTGAAAAAGTCACGAACTTGTAGCTAGGTCTCGGATACGAGATAAAAAAATGAAACATTACATCCTTATTTCTATGAGAAATGTATGGATAAGTTTCGAAGTTTTTCACGAACAGTTCGAATTTACTACGAACAGTTCCTGAAAATTTTAGACTGAAATATAAAGAGGAAAAATTTTATTTTTGCGATTTAATTTATATTAATTTATAACTTCGCATCTCAGAAGATTCGAACCCTCAAGACTGCTGACTCACCAGTTTCTAAACATAAACAAGGAGTGCGTAAACATGCGCAGCCATTGAGGCCAAACAAAATATGTATTATAGAACTTCTAGCCACTCGTCCGACGAGCTCGAAGCACATACGAGCGCACACACGCACCGCGCGTTTGGGCGAGCGTGTGTGCTGTCCACGTACAGGCGAACCTAGTTTCCAGTTCCCAGATTTGTCGGACAAGCTCGTGAGTGCTCTGAGAATCTTTTCCCAATCACGCGTAATATTTTTGTAATTATGCACGTAAAAAAAAGTGATGAACCGTTTTAGAATTTTCACATCGAGTTCGTCAATTCTTTCTCAAAGTTCGCAGATTATTTACGAAAATACATCAATATCCGATGAATTTTTCTCATAAACAAGACCTAGCTACTAGTTCGTGACTTTTCTACGGATAAATTTTTTCCGTGTATCCTTATAAGTATAAAAACACAAAGTAAGATAATAATTCAGGAAATTCTGCCTGTTTGGACTACGAGAATGGCATTTTGACTATTGAAGGAAACGGTATTATCCCAAATTCGGTATATAATTTCTGATCATGTTAGACTTTTCCCTACAAATTCGGAAATTTTCATAAAAATCTTTCTACAGAAAAAGCAAAACATCCTGTCTTGGTTTAAATTTGAGATAGTTTTGTTGAGACGATATACTATATGATAGGTGACATAAATATCCAAAAAAATTTGCAAGTAAAGTCTTGCAAGCGTTTTTTAAACCCTTCAACCAAAATACAGAAAATGATAACCTTATATAAATATTGTTTATATCAACACTTCCTAACGAAACTGAACAAAAAAGTCTTTAAAACAAAATTTGTCACTTATCTTACAATAAACAATAAAAAATCTTTCAGATTTTGATAAAATAAAAGGGAAATAAAATAATAAAATATGAAATTATAAGTGGCCCAGTTTCCCTAGCGTGTCCCGGTTAGCCCCGGCTTACGGTAGGAAATGTTTTCCTTAGTACGAAGGTATAAAGGAACCCCTTGGATTATAAATTTTCACTGTGTCAGATTAGGTCGTTTTTTATATTTGGGGACCAGTGAATATGGGATTTCCAAATAGTTTATCACAGCGGAAATTAAAGGTCGGAAATTGTCACCAAAGAGTTAGAAGCATAGCGAATCGAAAAGCCTGCGGCTGAACACTCACTTACTGCTTTTCCAATCCCCTGTGAGTCGTATCTTTGTCAATGGTGTCTTTGGTACTACATCACTCTGTTTTATAGCATCCGAAGTCCCGAAAGGATATTACGTCCTTTACTTTACGTCCAATAGACGAAAGACATCTTTATTAGAAGTGGTCTAATTTATTTCATTTCGCACCAGCCACTTATATTAAATTCCTCAATATAAATATTTCTATAAACCTTTCCAGTATTTATATAAATATTTTAAAAATAACAACTATCCTATCGCAATATTGAAAATTGATGAACAAAAAAATTTTCTACGACAGGTTTTCAAATATAAATGAAGGTTTCGTAGTCACGGGCAGAAAATCTTATAGTTTCGGTCCGGTGTCCGTCTGTCCGTTTATCCATCCGTCGTACTTTTTTCCAAGAAGGGGAAGTGAGGGGAACTTCTGTCAACTTACAACTCAGAAGGTGAGGGGAAGTAGCGGAAGTGAGGGGAAATGAAGGGAGATAAGTATGGGGAATGAGGGGAGGAAGAGTAGGGAAGTAAGGAGAACTGAAGGAAGGGGAAGTAGGGGGCGTGGGGGAAATAAGGGGGCGGGAAGTAGGAGAAGTAGTGGGAAATGAGAGGAGGGTAAGTACAGGGAGTGAGGAAAGGGGAAGTGGTGGGAAATTAGGGGATAGAGGATGTGAGGGGAAATGTTGTGGAACTGAGGAGAGGAGGAAGTAGATGAGGAAGAAGTTGGTGAAGCGAGGGGAAGCGAATGTTGAAGTGCGCAAAGGTGAAGTAGGAGAATGTATGGGGAGAAGGGTGGGAAAATATGGTCAAAGATTGGCAAAGTTTTGTGCTGTTGGATAGTAGTTTATGGAGGAAAAATTTTGTCATTTGGATAAATATTTACCGATGGGGAAGGGGTGTAAATTAGGACATCATTTATTTCGGCGGTTTGTATCTCTTCTAATGACGATAAAAAATCTCGTCCAGTACGGTCAATAGGCTTTTTCATGCTCTTCCACTTGATCGTAAGCATTTTTTGAAAAATTAAATATTTGGCCTTCAAGAATGAAAGTCAAAAACAAATATCACTTTTTTGAAATAAAGGCATATTTATTTTTTTATCTCAAAAGATGGCTTAGGTTTTCCCTTTAGGAGCTTTGAAGTTAAAAATAAAAAAAAAATTTTTAACTCTTTTAATAGCAATAAAAAACGTTGTCTACTATAAATTCTATGGCGGTTTACACGCCCTTTTCATCAGTCGTAATCATTAAAAAAAAGATAAAAAAGTCAAAAAAAGTTTTAAGCTACAGGCTTTTCGATTTACTATGCTTCTAACTCTTTGGCGACAATTTTCAACCTTCAAAAATGAAGGTCAAAAATAAATTTGAAATTTTTTATAGAAAGGTACTTTCCAAATTTTTGTTTATGCTATAAAGAAAGCTTGGGTTTTTGAGATTTTAAAAAATATATAATTTTTTATTGTGCCGATTTTCAAAACGATTATTTTTACAAATAAAAAATTTAAATTTATTTTTTAATTCATGATGGGGAATTGTATTGACCCTCTGGTATTAAATGAGTTGGTGTTTCTTTGTATTGGCTTTAGGGCCCAGTAATAAAAAAACTGTGTTTTTTAATTTGAAATTTCGATATTTTCGCGTAACGCACAAGCACGAATTAACGCAATTTTAAAAAATTAAGGTATTAAATAATTACAAATATTAAATGGATATATAAGTAACGTTTTCAAAGAAGACAAATCACTCCTGCCACATTTACGGACTTTAAACATTTAAAATACGATATTAAATTTTCTTTTTGCAATATTATGTTTACATTTAGAAACTGCTATATTTTCTATTTACATATAAATATTTATTTAGCATCCAGGATCAACTTGAATTTTTCAGCCTCATGTCCGCGTTTTCAGGGCAGTTCCCAAGAACATTAAAAATCAACCAAAGCAATAAACCAGTACCCCTAAGTAACAAGAATTTTAAATGAAAATACAGGAAATTAGTCGTTTCCCAATAGTGACAACAGCAACTAGTCACTTTCATTACAAAAGATATGCTTTTCAAAAAAACGACGAAAAATTAAATTAAATTCATCTGTAGTGTTCGGTAACGAATGTTATTAGTGTAATAGTGATGTGAGGATTTTCTTACACAATTGATAAGGTTAGTAATGACATATAAAGATATACATTTAAAAATTTTTTTTAAATAAAATAAAAAACTGATGAGATTAGAGAAATTATGGATAACTAAAAACTTTTTTTCAAATTAAAATAATTAAAAAATTCGTGAATTTTCATTACCATAATAAAGCAGTTTTCTAATTATTCTTCATCGTTTTCCATTTATAATTCTTCGATTAGTTCATTTATGTTTTATCGTGAATTAGTTACAATTATTCACAGACTAATTACATTATATTTTATATTCTTTAATTCTATGAATATCAGAAAAATTAGTGTATTTCTAAGAAAAAACTGTATAAAAAAAGAGCCGTAATTGTATTTTAATCTCTAAAATTATATATTGTTCGTCACTGCTTTTTTTTTATCGAAAACATATTACTAAAAAACGTGAATTTGTTTTTTTTAGCATATTACTGAAAATGTAAATTTGTTTTTTTTTTAGAAATAAATCACTGAAGAGGACTCCCACATGAGTCGAAACGTCTGATTAAAAAACACAGTTTTTTGATTACTGGACCCTAAGGCCCATACAAAGAAACACCAACTCATTTACTTTTTCTTTTTAATCTCAAGTTTCCTTGAGGTAGAACCCTAAGCTCTTTTTCTGTTACAAAAAAATTTAAAAAGCATCCCTCTATGAAAAAAGTCAAATTTATTTTTGGCATTCATTTTTAAAGATCAAATATTTATTTTTTTCAAAAATGGTTACGACCGATGAAAATAAAAAATAAAAATCCCACTTTTTAAACTCAAAGCTTTTAAAGGGAAAATCCTAAGCTTTCTTTTGGAATGAAAGAAGAAAAAAATGCCTTTTTCAAAAAAGATAAATTTGTCTTGATTTTCGTTATTGAAGGCGAAATATTTGTTTAAAAAAAAAAGGTTTATGACCAATGTACAGGGCGTGAGAAAACCTATCGAAGCTGTACTGAACGAAATTTTTAGTATCGCCATTAGAAGGGTTAAAATTGCCAAAAGAGACGATATCCAAGAAAATCCCAATATGTTCACCCCCTCCACCTCGATAAATAATTATCCAAATGACAACCATTTTTCCCCACAAACTTAGATCGGACAAATTTTGTTTTTTGAGTGGGCACATTTGAGCAATAATGCCCCATATATATATATATATATATTACTGACAATGAAAGAAGCATTATTTACAATGTTTCAAGAAGGTGAAAAACATTCATTTTTATATTTTCAGTGTTTTAGAGCGGAAAAATCAAATGGTCCTCATCCAGTTGTCATCTTCATAATTTCAACATACATTTTTTTGAGTAGAAAGAGAAATGATTTCTACATATTCCTAGTAAATACCGATAAATAGAATCCTAAAAATTATTTAAAATCTTTAAAAACAGAATTTCGAAAAATTGGTCCTTATCCAGTTGGCATTCTCATGTCTTCAAATAGACTTGTGTCAGTTACAGGGTAACATATGTATCCTCAAATTTATTAAAAAGGTGGATGGATTTAAGAAGAAAATAAAGCAAAATTTAAAGCCTTATTATCTAAATCCTAGAACTAAGTCTCAAATTGAGCCCCCTCTTTGTCTTAAGATAAGTCCATCTTTAAATTTCAGATTTCTTTAAAAGTGAAAATCTATTCTTTAATTCTTGACGGTAAAGAAATGTTAAATTGTTCCAATTTGTAGGGTTTCAGTTAGATATTGTACACCCAGCAAAAAAATTTCGAACTAAGATAGTCAGTAATTTTTATGCTTCAAAAGGTAAAAGTAGCTAATTTTATAACAAAATTGTGATTGTTCAATTTTTCAGGATCGAACATTTTGAACATTCAATTTTGTATGTTTCTAAATTACAATTTTTTATTATTAATAATTTCAATACCAAATGGTTCCATTTTCATTGTTTTTAATTTAAAATTTTTTTTAATTCTACTTTTCAAAGCGTTTTCGTAATCAATTTTGTTTTAATAAAACAGTAATATCTTGTTATCAAAAAAAGTTTGAAAATTTGCACTGCAGATATCTACTGACTTATTACTTGAATTTTTAGGATTTTTCTCAAAATTGCATAAGTACAAAAAGGCCTTTCGTGGTACATACAAATACGAGTAGAATCGTAAAGTGCCCCTTAAAAGTAGCTTTTCGAGATACTCGAGAGTAGTAATAGCTACGGACCCTCAGGCACTTACTCAACAACTCAACCCAGAGATAAATAAAAATAGGTCGATTTCAAAAAGATGAGAATTTTTGAAATATGATTTCCAAAATTTTTGTTTAGATAGGATGAAATTAGTTATTTTATCATTTGGGGAAATACTGATATTATGACAGGTGAAATAATAAAATTGTTAATAACAATAATAATAATAGGAAAAATATATTAAATAAATATTACGTACATATTAGACTAGATCATCATTTTTGGACATTTTTTCGAAAATTTTAAAGATCCACCGGAAACCTAATTTTTGTTTATGTTTTATAAAAGATTAATATTTAAAAAAATTACTATTCTCCATTATAAGGAATGCTCTCTAAATGAAAAATATGATGTATTAAAATGAATAGTTAATTATTTTACATGATCTGTGCTGTATTTGAAACAAAATATCAGAATTTACAATATTTGTATTCTTGAGAAAAAAAGTTCAAATGTTTATTTATTGTAAACCATTGCCTAATTTTTATAGAGTTTTCCCAAGTATTAACGAAAATTTTTTATTTTGTGGTAGGATAAAAATTGTTTTGAGAATTTGCTGTTAAAGATGACTGCCTCTCTAAATGATTAGAAAAACGTTATTAAATATTAGAAATCAAATAATAAGTAAATGCATAAACTATTATAATTGTTTTCAATAATTGGATCTAACTTTTTTTTAAATATTTAAAAAAATACTACGAAACCTGAAATATTGACTGGAACAAATGCAGACCTTCGGAATTTCATGTTTCACGCCAAGTTTGTCGAGGATGTCGCGAAAGTTCGAACAAGCGGAAAGAACTGAAAAAGCACTTTCGAGCAAATGTAAAGTCATGTCCACTTTTCTCTAAAAAAATGTAAACAATAGTCAAATAATAGGAAAAAGAATCGATTATATATCAACTATTAAAATATAATGTTGAAAATTTCGAATTTAATTAATGTTATTAAATTTACATAATAAATTCAATCTTGCCAAGAGGCATTGTGCAGAATTGAGAATGAGACTAAGTTTCAGTTAATTTTTGAACAGAAAATATGCAGTCTGTAATTAATTATTCCCACAGCCAGATGGTGAAACTGCTTAAATTCTCAATCCAACTTGAAACTTAGTGAAGTGAATCGGATTAAATCCTCTAGTTCTTACAGAATTTACCCTGCTTGGGACTTGTCCATCAAGGTTTTTAACTTCTGAGTACAGAAAACTATTTTCTAAGTTATTTATTAAATTATAAGAATTTATAGTAAAATATTATTTTCTAAAGAAGTATGCTTTTTGTGTTTATTTTATACTTTATTTCAAACTTGTTTACTTATAATTCAAAGATTTTTTCATATTATTTCGACACTACACGGTGCGTCTGAATCAAGTCTAAATTTTTTTATTGATAATGTACCTGTATCAATCGGACGCGTTCTGAAAAAAGTCGACCTTCGTGTTTAATTTGAAATGCAAAAATTTCCCTTAAAAAATGTAATAAATTTTAAAATTATTCTATATTTCATATGGAACTTGAAATTTAATTATGCATCATAGTAAAATTGTGGGCCAGCATAATAATATTAAGATTTTTTTTGTATTTTAGGAAAGTTTTTGTAATTCGAATTGACTAATTAAATACTAAAATGTATTTTTTCAAAAAGGGTCCAACAAATTATTCGAATTTTCGTCTCCAAACTTTTTCGGGATGGCAGAGAACCACAATAAATAAATAAAATCAATTAAAAAAATTTTTTCTGCAATATTGACTATATCTTCTCAGGGAAATTTTTACGTATCAAATTAATTAAATATAAGAATCCACTTCCTGCAAGAAAAACTTGATCGACTATTTTAATTTTTACCTTCAAATATTTGTAGGATGTCAAAGTAACATAATAAATAAAAAAATTTAGTGAAAAAAATTATGCAAAATTTACTGTAGGGAACGTCCATTATTTACGTGGGGATGATTTTTGAAATATTAGGATTCCTTCCCCTATTGAAAGATTTCGTAAAATTTTTGTGACCCCCCCCCCCTTCTTACGTATTTTTTTTACTCAATGTATAAAAAATATATCAATTATTTTCACTGTAAACGAGATTTATAAAGATTTCAAGGGGTTTCAAAAGATTTCATGTGATTTAAAAAGATTTGAAAGATTTTTAGTGATTTGAAAGAATTTCAACAGATTTAAAGGGATTTTAAGGTATTTCAAACGACTAAAAAGTATTTTACAAATTACGAAAATTTTACGAAATTTAAGAAGATTTCCAAGACTTTTTGTGGATTTTATGAGACTTCAAGGAATTTCAAAAGCTTCTAAAGGATTGCAGAAGTTTTAGGTCATTTAAAACGATTTCAAAGGATTGTGAGAGGTTTAAAATTTTTGAAATGATTTACCAAGATTTCAAGAGTTTAAAGATATTACGTAGCACAATTTCGGAGGGAACCTTAATTTTTAAACGGATTTTATAGTATTTTGAGGGATTTCAATTAAAGAGATACCGAAGCAATAAGCATGTCCACCAATTTTGAAGGATGTCAGGGGATCTTAATGGGATTTCGATATTTGAAGGGACTTTATTTCGAAGGATTTCAAGGGATTTTAACGAAGCTTGAGATATTTAAAGGGCCTTTGAAGATTTCATGGGATTTCAAATGATTCCAAAATATGTCCACGGATTTAAGAGGATTTCGTAAGATTTCACAACATTTAAAAGTATTCTTAAGAATTTATGAAATTTTGAAGATTTCAAGCGATTTTAATAATTTCAAAAGATATTACAGAATCTCGAAGAATTTAAAAAGATTTCCACATTTTTTGAGGGATTCCCGTCGAGCTTAATCGTTTTAAATGAATTTCAAGAAAACATGTATAATTTTCTTAAAATTCAGAGGATTTTTTTTCGTAATTAATTTTTGAAATTCTAGGCCCCCCCCCCCCTATTGTAAGGATTCGTAAGATTTTTTAGACACCCCCTCTTCCTTTGTGCGTAAGATTGTATATTTTTACTCAATATTTAAACAATACATCAATTATTTTCACTGTAAACGCGATTTAAAAGGATTTCTGCAGATTTCAAGGTATTTTAAAGGACTAAAAAATATTTCAAAAAATTAAAAAATTTTTACGAAATTTAACGAGCTTTTGAAAGCTTTTTTTTACGAATTTCATGAAATTTCAAGGTATTACAAAAGTTTTAGGGCATTTCAAACGATTCCAAAGGATTATGAGAAGTTTTATATCTTTTAAATGATATTATAAAACATTTTGAAGAGTTCAAAGAAATTACCTAGTGCAATTTCAGTAACGGAAGCACTTTCACAAATTTTGAAGGATGTCGGGGAATTTTAGTGTGATTTCGAAAATTTGAAGGGATGTCATGAGATTTTAAAGGATTTCCCAGGATTTCCGAATATTTTCAAAGATTTCAAAGGATTTTAAGGGAGTTTAACGAATTTTAAGCAATGTAAAGGGGTTTTGATGATTCCACGGGATTTTAAAGGACTTTAAGATATTTCAAAAGATTCCAAAGTATATCCACAGATTTGAATCATACCAATATACAAAATAAAGGGAGACAAAAGCAACTGCAGCAATTACAGAGGTATCAGCCTACTAAGTACCGTAAGTAAAATATACTCAAAAATACTTATTCGTAGGGTAATGGAAATCACAGAAGAAAAAATATGGGAAGTCCAAACTGGATTTATGCCAGGAAGATCATGTACTGATCAGATATTTAGCCTAAGACAGATCACAGAAAAAAGCTTGAGAGTAGGAAAGAAAGTTTTCTGTGCATTTATTGACCTAGAAAAAGCATTTGACACGGTAAATAGAAGTAAACTTTGGGAAGTCCTTGAAGAGTACGGAGTCAATGGATGGCTCCTGCAAGCAATAAAAACAATATATACAGGCAGTAAAGCGAGCGTAAGGGTAAACGGGAAACTGAGTGACTGGTTCGATATTACGCAAGGCGTGAAACAAGGATGCGTTATGTCCTCGTGGCTATTTATCATATTCATGGATAAGTGTCTAAGAACTGCACTCTTCGACGAAAAAGGTGTAGATCTCCAAACAGTTAAGGTATTTGGGTTAGCTTTCGCAGATGACAAGATTGCTATGGCAGAATCAGTCGAGGACTTGCAAAGAATGTTGAATAAACTTCATACAAGCATGAGGGACATGGGACTCAAAATTAACGTAAATAAAACAAAAATCATGGTGTTTGAGGGAAAGAGTGAGAAAACAATGTGCAACATTGTCCTAAATGATGAGAGATTAGAACAAGTTGACAAGTACGTATATCTAGGTAGTCTATTCACTAGCGACGGAAAAATAGATGGGGAGTTAGATAGGCGCATAAATAAGGGTAAACAGGTTATCGGTAGAGCAGGGTCCATCCTAACAAATAAAAACATATCAAAAAAGGCTAAAATGGCCATACATAATTCTATATTCGTACCGACTGTACTATACGGTAGCGAAACATGGACATGTCAAGAAAAGGACAGGAGTAAAATTAACGCGATCGGCATGAGACCTCTGCGCATAATATGCGGGAAAACACTGATGGATAAAGTCCGAAACGAGACAATCCTCAAAGAATGTGGTGCAAAAGAGACAATAGTTGACACATGGGAAAGAAATCAGTTAAGATGGTTCGGTCATCTTGAAAGAATGAAAGATGAGCGACTGACCAAACAAGTGTACAAAGGTAAAGTAAATGGCAGAATGCCTAGAGGTAGACCGCCGAAAGAATGGTTAGAATCGGTAAATGAGACATTAATCCGAAGAGACGTAAGAAGCCATAGAAACACAAGAGCTTGCATGAAAAAATGCATGGACGTGAAGGAAGCTAGAGTAGTATGCCAGGACAGAAAAGTGTGGCGACAAATAGTTTGTAAACAGAGTGACAATAGAATGAATGAAGCCTGAAACAAAGACCTTGGATTCTAATGGGCCCAAGTGGGGAACCATACATAACAATTTTGTGAGGCTCTTCACTTGGGGTGATCGCTAGAGAGATTGATCAGCAACCTGGGTCGGAGCAGTGTTGCGGAATAAACGTGTCATTTGAATAAATGACACGAGAATTCCAGATCAATCTAAAACATATATACCTAACACCTATATACCTATCTACTTTACACCTATCTAACCTATCACCTATCACCTATCTAACTTGTACCTATATACTCTATACCAATACACCCATATACCCAATACTATTTTCCAACCGAGCAAGTCACGCCTACCCCGAAAGGGAAATGGCTTAATGGTATAATAATAATAATAATAATGGAATTTCAAAGAATTTTCAAGCATTATAAAGAATTTTGAGGGATTTAAAAGAGTTTTTCAAGTATTTTAACATTATTCAAGATATTGCAAGAGATTCGAAAGGACTGCCACGAATTTTAAAGATTCCAACTAATTTGAAATATTTCAATGAATTTTAAAGGTATATCAAAGATTTCAAGGGATCTCGCAATATTTCGAAATATTTCACGGACTTTCAAGGATTCGAACCGATTTTTAGAGATTTTAAGAGTTTTCACGGATTTTAAAGAATTATAAGGGATTTTCGGGATTTTGAAGATTTCAAGCGTTTTAACGGATTTTCACAGTTTTTAAAGGGTTTAAAGGGATTCCCAGGCAGCTCAAACATTTAAAAGAGATTTCAAGTGATTATGTATGATATCCATAAAATCCAAAGGATTTCAAAGAATTTTAAAATGATTTACAGACTTTCCAAAATATTTCACGCAGAATTCCAAAGGATTGCAAATATTTCCAGGGATTCCACGAGATTTTAAGCATGGTTTAATTCCTCGACTCTACCGTCAACTGTCGAAAACATGTGCTAATTAGTATATTACAACAAAAATAATTGGAAAGCGGAAACTTACGCAAGAAATGCTTTGAACGCCCCCCCCCCTAAGTAAGGATTTGTACGATTTTCCGGACCTCACGTAATTAATGGACGCTCACTTAATTAAATACTAAAATCTACTTTTTATAAAGAGGACCCCACGATTATTTTACTTTTCATCTAGAAATGTTAGTGAGATGGCCGAAGAGATGGCAGACAACCATAATCAATAAAAAAATACCATGGGCTTTCAACTTTCATTCAGACTTGGTTCAGTGATAAATAAATAAATTCAGCGAATCCCGCGTTGAAAATTATCGCGGCAGGCCTGCGCCCAGTTAGAGCATTGTTTAAATCGTCTAATCTAGACGGTAATTTCGGGCCCTAATCGGGCGCTGGCTAGTACATCATGATCACAACATTTTCTAAGTATCAAACCCAAATATCTTTTTGCACATTCAAGAAATATTTAGGCTGTTTAGAAGTACCAAAGGCAAAAAATTAAAATAAAAAAAAATGAATTTTTTTCCTCGTGATCTAATCAGTCTTTGGGGTCCTAAACGGGTGCTGGCTAACATGACATGCCATCAAATTTTCAAAGTGTCTCCTTCAAATATTTTTTTGTACATTTCCAAAAAAGGCAGGATTTCAAAAGCATAAAAAATGAAAAGTGAACACTAAAAAATGCATTTTTTCCCCTCATCATCTACTCAGTTCTTTCGGGCTCAAATCAGGTGCTAGCTAGACCGTCAGGATCAAAAAATGTTGTAAGTGTCTCATTTCAATATTTTTTGTGTACATTTCCAAAAAGAGCCAGGGTATTTATAAGTATCAAAAATAAAAAATGATCTCTAAAAAAAAATTTTTTTCCTCATCATCTAGTCAATTTTTTTTCGGGCTCTAATCGGGTGCTGGTTAGCCTATCAGAGCCAAAAAAATCTAACTTTCGAATTCAAATATTTTTTGGCACATTTCCAAATATATCCAAGGTGTTTAAAAATATGAAAAATGAAAAGAGTACATTAAAAACAAAGAATTATGTTCTCATTGTTTGACAGTCTTTGGAATAATTTTTAACGTCAACCACCTAAAACAGATTTTCACAAGACCGACTGACCAGCGCTACTGTCCGTCCAAAAAGTTTAGGCACCGCGATTTTTGTACAGATTTTCGTGCAAATCTCAGCAAAAAAAAAATTCTAAAAATATAGGACAACTTGCATGTTGCAGGTGTAGGCTTTGCCAATACTGATACAGAGTTTCAAAATTTGCAGATGATTAGCGATTATTTCCGGGTGAGTGAAAGGTGAAAAAGCATAATAATATATACCATTAAACCATTTCCCTTTCAGGGTAGGCGTGACACTACCCGATTCGGGTAGTGTTTCTAGGTTTTTCTTGTAGTTATAAATAACTACAAGTGTGGGCTCACCACACCCACGATGTGCCAACAGCACTCATGTCAGTATTCTTCAATGGTCACCCATCCAAGTACTAACCGCGTCCAACGCTGCTTAACTTCAGTGATTTGAATGGCTGTAAGTCACTGAGAAAAATTATGCAAAACCTTAAAAAAATATGTGGGTTTCGCTTATCCTTTCTGTGCGCAGTGGTGATATTCAGAGTCGGAAATAATTATTTGTTAATAAGTTATTAACAAAAGAGTGGGGAGGTGTCATCTCCGGAACTAAGGAACGTACAGAGATGATTCTTGGAACAAATTACACATTTTTGGCTTCTGACAATGTTGTGCGTATTACCAATGAGCAAAAAGTTGCACTTGAATGTTTGAAACAATATTTTCTTTTTGGAAGAATACTTTAAGAAGGCTTTATAATAATCGAGGCAACCGTATCCCTTTTTTTTTAGGGTTGTGTTGCACGTGTAGCAATAGCGCCAGCAAGGTCCCAGGCTGAGAGTGCGGTAGCCTCGATTATCGTTAAGCCTTTTGTATTTTTCCAAGAAGAAAATAATTTTTTAAACATTCAAGTGCAACTTTTTGCTCATTGGTAATACGCACAACATTGTCAGAAGCCAAAAATGTGTAATTTGCTTCAAGAATCATCTCTGTACGTTCCTTAGTTCCGGAGATGACACCTCCCTACTCTTTTGTCAATAACTTATTAACAAATAATTATTTCTGACTCTAAATATCACCACTGGGAACAGAATGGATAAACGAAACCTATATATTTTTTGCAGATGTTTCATAATTTTTTTCAGTGACTTACAGCCATTCAAAGTTGAGTATTCTAAAATGATCATATGATTATTATGCTTTTTCACCTTTCACTCGCCCGGACATAATCGCTAATCATCTGAAAATTTTGAAACTCTGCATCAGTATTGGCAAAACCTTCACCTGCAACATGCATGTTGTCTTATATTTTTAAAATTTTTTTCTGTTGAGATTTTCACGAAAATCTGTACGAAAATCGCGGTGCCTAAACTTTTTGGACGGACAGTAGATAAGCTCGTCCAGACTAACGCTAGATCATCTTGTTGCCATAATAGACCGTCTTGACAGCGCCACATTAGCGGTCAGGACGGTCTATCCGGGCCCCGAATAGTTCCCCGAGAATCTTCTACACAGGATGCAGCATCATTTTGTCCGTGTGCACTCGAGCGGAATTTGAGTCTTTCAAGAGTGAAAAAGATTCGGTCAAGCCCTGAAAATAAAGCTGCAGACAGAAGATTTCCAATTTTCATAGTTGCCTCTCGAAGAAAACTTGGAACTCGAGGAAGTTTCTCTGCAGACAACGTCGTGGAGAAAAGGAAAGGGAAAAAGAAAAAAGAAAAAAAAAAGAAAAGGCCGGACATAGCTCAAAACTTGTGACCATTACGTGAGTGGCGGGTCGTCTCTCCGAGTCTTCTCTCTATTCGTGGCAACTGAAAGGGATTCCCCGTTTGGTATCGCCAGCAGAATCGCGGTCCCACGCGTAACAACCGCGAAAGTTTCCACCCTCTCACGAAAGGGAGGAAGCTTCTGAAGGAAATCCGGCCGCCGGCGTTTGCGTTTCGCCGCCGTACCGAGTGCAATGTTGTACTTTCTGAGAGTAGTATAGGAACCGAACTAGGGGTTGGGGTTGGGGCAGAATAGGACCAAATAGGACGCCGCTATCCAGATACGCTAAGGTGGCTCGGATTGCATGACATTTGCGAAATAGGAATGCAGTCGGAGAAAAGGAAGAAATCTGAAAAAGGAATACCTGGTCGTGCCAGATATCTGCTGAGGAAATCCGGGTTTATCCGGAAACCTACTAATAGAACTTCACATTGATCAAGCTTTCAATATTTTATTTTTCCTCTTTTCTTTTCTTTTTGCTTCCTCATAGAGGAAGCTTTGTAATGGTAACATTTTCAAAAAATTTCAAATTCATTTAATTGAACCTTCCTCAATTAAAAAATGTCTAATACAATGTTCTAAGCAATTGTCCGGCTGTGTGTGTGTGTGTGTGTGGATGTGTGTATGGATGTCACGCTTTTTTTGTGAACACGATGACTAGAAAACGGTTGCAGATAAATTGATGAAATTTGGAGGACTTATTTTCCTCACTAATATCTTAAAACTGACCGAAGGATTTCTAAAAATATTTATTGCATTTTTTTTAGCACTCAATAATATTTTAAAAATCGGTTTTTTATAGTAAAACTTTTTTCATTAGCATACTTCAAAGTTAATGCAAGAATGTAAAAGATTCCTTGGTTCGAAACGAATCGATTGACCTATAATATGAATACATTTTATTAAAGAGTAGGGAAGTTATGGTAATTTATATATTTTGAAAATCGGTTTTTTATAGTCAAACTTTTTTCATTATCATAATTCAGAGTTGACGCAAGAACTGAAAAGATGTGTTGATTCGAGTCGAATCGATTGACCTATAATATTAATACATTCTATTGAGGAGTAAGGAAGCTATGGTAATGCATAATATTTGAAAATTCGGTTTTTTATAGTAAAACTTTTTTCTTCAACATAATTCAAAGTTGATGCAAGAATATTATATATTCCTTTGTTCGAGACGAATCGATTGACCTACAATATTAATATATTTTATTAAAGAGTAGGGAAGTTATGCTCATGTATAATATTTGAATCATCTGTTTCAAACAGAAAAAATTTTTTTATCAACAATAACTCAAAGTTGACGCATAAATAGAAAAGACTTTTTGATCATAAATTTTCAAATAGAATAATTCTGACAATTTTTGTAAAGAAATCATAAAGCTGGGAAAAGGATAGGGTGCGACAGAACTTTCCCCATCCCTTTTCCAGCTCGAAAAATTATCATTTCGAATACAAAATTTGATTTGTCTGATTTGTCTTTGTGTTAAAAAATTTATTTGTATTATTTTGTAGTTTTGCATTTTTTGTACATTTCTGTTTTTAAATTGATCAAAATGAAGACTTTGGTTTGTCTATTGTTGAAAAAAATAACTAATGCTTCCTCTATGAGGAAGCAAATACATTTGCTAACGGGAAGCAAAGTGCTCGTGAAATGAGCACCATATAATTATAAATACAAACAAAGTGGAAACACTCGAGATCGAATTCACAGGTAGTTTATTACTGTTTTTAATATTGATTTGGTTTTTCAACAATTGTATTTAAAACATACCTTTTTCACATCAGTTTTAAGTTTTTTGATTCTATTTTTATTTCTGAAGATTTTCAAAGATTCAGAAATTGAAGCTGCGGGAATGCTAAACGGAGCTAAGTTAGGGAAAATAGCATATTTATGTAAAATTCATGCTAAAGACGGTATTTATTATTTATTTTTTCAACATTCATTATTTTTATTCAATAAGTGACAAGTTTTCAAGTAATTTCCAATTATTTAAACAATTAATATCATTTGCTCTTTCTCATAGGAAAGATGGAGAAAATTCTAGGTTTTTCGAATCTTTTACACTATGTCACTTACTAGTATTTTCTCATTTCAACGAAATCGACCTGCAAAATTAACTATCCATAACGTAAGTAAAAAAATGGTTTTAAAATTATTTTTGTTTAAAAAATTGAGGTATAAGTTCTGAGATAAGAAAGTACTAAATGATAAGCGACATAATGTAACAGATTTAAAAAAACTAGAATTTTCTACACCTTTTATATGAAAAGGCACAAGTGAATGATTATTAATTATTTAAATAACTGCAAATTGTCTTCCAAAAAATATAATATCACGCTTAGCATTCATTACCTGCGTTACTAATTCCAGAAAATATTAATTTTTTTAAATTTATAGGGGAAATTATTGTTTAAATTAATTAAAATTGTTTAAATGATTATCAAATATTAAAAAATAAATATTACTTTTGAGACTCATCAACTGTATCACTTAATCCGAAATATAATAACTTTCCACGATTTACAAGGGGGAAATTAAATTGTTTAAACAATTCAAAATTAGTTGTAAAATACTTGGAAGCTTGTCACTTATCGAATAAAAATCATTCGCGTTGAAAAAAAAAACGTCTTTAACATGAATTTTACATTTTTTTGGGTATATTGGTGCAAATAAATTTGTTTATAGTTAAGCAAAATTTTCTTTGATTGAAAAATCCTTTAAATGGTGATTTTCCTTAATTTAAATAATTAATGAAAGTAATCTATTAAAACTTGAAAACGTCAAAAAGCTCTTGTTTTTACATATTTTTCATCGTGTGCAAAATTGGTTAAAACCCAAACCCGACCCAAAAAACCCGAACTGGCTCGAAAATCCGAACCGGCCCGAAAGTTCAATAAATAAATATCCGGTAATTTCGCGTAACTTTGGCCTTAATTTATGGCAACTTGTTATAAATTACCAAAGATATTAGGAAATTTTTTAAAATTTTTCAATTGACGTTTCGGGTCATTTTGCATATCACTAATATTTTTTATTCTAATCTCAATTCCGTTCTATACATACATACATTGATTAGCAGTTCGAACTCGAAAGTTCATTTCTAGGTGGATATTTACTACCAATGTGGGCCCACCACACCCACGACGGGCCAACATGACGCAGTATTCCTGAACGGTATATAATATAATAATAATATAATAATACCTTTTATTATTAAAAAATTGTTTAGATGTTCCGCTAGGCCATTTTATGTCTGAAAATAAGTTTTCTTGGTTTTCAATTTTAAAATCATACAAATTTAAGGCAAAAAAATTCTTTCACCCCTAGAAAGTATTAGTTATTTATCAAGGAATAAACTTTTAATTTTATAAAATAAAAATATTCTAAAGATATTATCGGGCTTAGAATGCGAAAATTTGTAATTTCATCACAATTAATGGTCTGAAATAGCCCCTAAGCATTTTTTCCCTAGAATAATATGTTTAGCATTTCTTCAAAAATATAAAGAAAACATTCTCCATAATGAATAAATTAAAAATATTTATACCGGGTGACAACAAAATCTTGAATTTCGAAAATACACAAAAAATACAAATTTTTTGCAGTTCATAGATTCCAGTAGTACTTTCAAAATTTATTTTTTTCTATAATTTACTTGAAAAGAATGTAAGCTTTACTCATTTATTTTATCAGTTTTTAAAGATAAAGTCACTATTATATAGTCACTTTTTACAATGAAAATATCACTTTAGTGATCTATGAATTTCATTGAAATCCTTTAAATTCTTTTGAATTCACCCTGAATATTCTGGGATTTCCTTGTAATCCACTAAATATATTGGATCATTTCTGAATTAAAAATTTTTTAATTCGCCCTGAATTCTTTTTAAGTCATTTTGGATTCATATCAATTTAATCGAATTCTCTTGATTGCCCTTAAAATCTTCTGAATTCGATCCAGTTTTACTGAAATCAATGAAATATTTTGTATGCCCTGAATTCTTATTAATTTATGCTGAATTATTTTAAAATATTTTGAATTTCTTTCTTTCTTTTAATTCATTCTGAAGTATTTTGAACTCATCTTGATTCTTGGGTGTTTCATTAAATTCTGTTGAATTCCCCTGAATTTTTCTAAATTCACTCCAAACTTAATGAGTTCAATAAATTTTGTAAATATTTTTTATGTGTTTTCAATTTACTTGAATTTTTTCAAAATTCACCCTGGCCAACCCATGGCCAACGGCCATGCCACGCTGAAAAAACCAGTTCTCGTCAGATCACTGAAGTTAAGCGGCGTTGGGCGCGGTTAGTACTTGGATGGGTGACCATTCGAGAATACTGTGTGCTGTTGGAATATTATGGGTGTGGTGAGCCCAAACTTGTAGTTATTTATAACTACAAGAAAACTATCCACCTAGAAACACTACCCGAATCGGGTAGTGTCACGCCTACCCTGAAAGGGAAATGGCTTAATGGTATACCCTGAATTGTTAGGAATTGCATTGAATTCTTCTCAATTCCCTCATATTCCTAAAAATGCACTCGACTTTTATTCACTGGCTTTTTTAATTTTTGTTCAATTCACTTAAATTCTGTTAAATTTTTCATGAATTCTGTTCACTCCCATCTTACTCAATTCAATGGATATTTTTTGATTTCATAATTTTATTCAATTCACTCAAATTCTTATGAATATCATATAAGTCTTCTGCATTTTATTGAATTCTGCTCAGTTCACTCCCATTTCACAGAAATTAATGTAATTGCTCGGATTTTCCAGATTCATTTGAATTCTTTTGAATTGTTTTGAATTCACTTTGAACTCTTATGAATGTATCCTCAATTCGTTTAAATTCACCTTGGATTCCTATCAATTTCATCGAATTCTCTTAAATTCCCTTGAATTCTTCTAAATTCACTTAAGTTTTACCAAAATCAATTACATATTTTGGATTTAAATAATTGTTGCAATTCATTTGATTTAATTTGGAATTTACCCTGAATTCTTATTAATTTATCCTGAGTTCTTTTTAATTCTTTGGCATTCACATAAATTCTTCTGAATTTACTTAATTTTGCTTAATTCAATGGATTTTTTTTTGTTTAGTTTGTTTTACTTCACCTTGAAGTCTTAAACTCAATTTGACTTCTTAGGCACTCAGGCATTTTATCAAAGTCTCCTGAATTCACTTGAATTGTTCTAAATTCGCTTCCATTTCACAGAAATCAATTGAATTTTTTTGGTATTGATTCAATTCATTTAAATTATTTTAAATTTTACTTGAATTGTTTTGAATTCACAATGAGTTCTTATGAATTTATCCTGAATTCTTTTAAATTCACCTAAAATTCTTATAAATTTCATCGAATTTTTTTTTAATTCAAAAGAACATTTGTTACATTATAATGAGCATTAGTCACTTTTAGTCAGATTTATACACAAAATACTTTTTAAAGCATTATAGGAAACTCAAAACTATAAAAAATGTGTATTTTTGGAATTATGTGCATATTATTCCAACAAGGGAAAATTTTTTTGGGGCCATTTCAGACCATAATTGTAATGAAATTACCTATTTTCGTATTCTAAGTCGGATGATATCTTCAAACTACAATATATTTTTTTATTTTGTAAAATTTACGGCTTATTCCTTAATAAATAAGAAATACTTCATAGGGATAAAATATTTTTTTATCCTTTAATTGGTTTGTTTCAAAAATCGAAAACTAAGATAATTAATAAATTGATGTTAATTCGTTTTTGTATACTGGTCTAAAATCAATATTTTTTGCATATTGATTTTTATTTCTAAGTTGTGAAAAAATGAAATTGAAAATTCCAATTTTTATTGGCACCCTATTAACTCTTGCCTGCACAGCAAACTTTATACACGTTGTTACACACCCGGGGTACCTGGGTGCCCACCTCCATTTTTTCAATTTTTAAAATAATTATGGAATTGAAATCGTTTCCCTGTCTTCTATTCCAATAAATAAATATCAAAAGTGAGTGCCTTAATCAAATAATTTGACAAGGAATTAATAATCCTCTCACAGTTGAATTTTTTTATAGTGGGTACGCGGGTACCCTGGGTGAGTCCGCGACGTATGTATACTTTGAAGTCGATTATTTTTGCAAAAAGAAATTCCTAAGTAAATTCTAAATACATTATTTGCTTAGAATTAAGCTAAATAACGACGATTTGGAGGCCCGAGCAAAATTTTAATTTTTACTCCACCTACATGCAAAAATGTACCATGTTGGAAACCCGGGTACCCGGGTGTGCATACAAGGGTTAAACACTGTAGTTAGTTTTCATTGATAATAACTTTGCTAGGCAAATTTTTTTTATATTATTTGCTTAATTCTTTTGATAGGCTATGATCTTACACTAAAAGGTTATATTTAAAGTTTATGTTTCCGATGAAGAGTGCATACACTATATTGTTAATATTACTTTGCAGAAATTTTAGTGCAGTACTCAGGTTTCATATTACGTGTAATGCTCGTCGTCTACGAGTTGTGATTCGAGTACCTCGTGCAATTGGATGCTTGCCCAGTTTTCTCGTAAACGTAGAATATTGAGTAAATATTCTAGTGAAATTCAAATTTCCGGAAACATTCAAATATACTATAAAGATTCTTCATTACTTCCATAGGCTCGGAATCATGAAGGACAAAATTCGTTCTTTGCCATTTTTGAAACTGATATCAAATGCATTGCAATTAATTTCACGCAATTGAATAGAACTTTAAACTAAAAAACTAGGTCAAAGTTGAACAATTTGAAATTGAGTAGTACAAAATCGCAAATTTTTGAACTCATGAGTTGTTTAAATTCAAACAGTTTTCAATAAAAGAATAATTTTATAAATCCCATCTAAAATGTAGCTTTATAGTTGCAGAAAAATCCTTTAAACTAATCTGTAACGTGTATCGATTTTTAAATATTTCAATCTCGATTTCAAATACTCCCAGTCGAAATTAAGCTTTTAACTCAATCAGGTTTAAAGATGATATACAATAACATAAATGAAAAAAAAACGTTTACATTTTAACTTTAAAACCTATGTAGATTTGAACAATTACAAATTTGCAAACGCGAATTAAATCCTTTCATATAATTCAGAAGCTCCTATAATTCATGCACAGCAAATTAAATATAAATACTAAAATTATCAAAAAGAATTGCTAAATACGTATAGACTGGAGAGTTGGGCGTTTTGTAATCAAAGTTATATTTTTACTGCCAGTTAATTAATTTTACAGAGTGCGTGACGCTCGATCGCGTTTCTATGATATTAATGGAAGAGTGATTATTTCAGAGTATTTGGCCAACAACCAAACCTAAAGTAATGAAAACCCCGCGTTACGGATATTTGTTTCGATCTGTCCAATCGCTGTGTCCACAAAAATCAGCCAATGAAAATATGTATTCATTTGGAAAATAAATACAGACATGAAGCTTCAATCGAATTTAATTTGAAATTGAAGAGTTTCTCTGGAAATTCTATGTTCACAGTCTCAGAGGAACCTTGATAACAGGAATTTGATTTTTTCACGTAAAATAGAAATTCTTTGGAATGATAATTGTTCTTATAATATTTTTTAACGTATTTTCTATATTATTGGAAAACAATATTTCACTTTGTCTACATTTCTGCTACACGGAGGGAGAGGTAAATTGATTGAAGAGTTTCTCTGGAAATTCTATGTTCAGTCTCAGAGGAACTTTAATAACAGGAATTTGATTTTTTCACGTAAAATAGAAATTCTTTGGAATGATAATTGTTCTTATACTATTTTTTTAACGTATTTTCTATATTATTGGAAAAAAATATTTCACTTTGTCTACATTTCTGCTACACGGAGGGAGAGGTAAAGTGATACAGTAAAGTAATATTATTAACAAATAAACCATACAGAAAATCCATACATCCAAAATTAAAGTATAAGGTTAATATTTAATAATTATGTATAATAAAAGATTGTAATAACGTTATGAAGAGTTCAATATCGGTATAATTAGATTAGTATTTTGATTCTTTCCATCATTCCGCAAAAAAATAATATCCATAAAAACAATTTTTTTCACCAATTTTGAAATTACTACCACCTGTAAAATTATTTAAAAAATTTTTAATTAATCCGGTTAAGGTAAGATGTTTGACCAATATTCCAATAATTCAAAGGATTTTTAAGGAATTCCAAAGGATTCAACGGGATTTTATAAGATCTCCAAGGATTTCAGTAATTTTAAAAGATTTTATAGGCTCTCAATAAGGTATTTTAATTAATTTTTCAGGATTTCATAGAACTTCAAATATTTCGAAGGATTTTAAGGAATATCATCAGATTTTATAATGTATCTGAAGTTCCGAACGTTCAAAGGGAACGAAATATTTTTCCCCATCTATATTTTACCCATAAATATTGTTCCAACTGCAATTTAAAATATGCATTATAATCCTGTTTCAATAATGAATTATTTCTCATATGAATAAACAAATATTTGAGCACTTTTTCTAGTTTACAAAGTCATCAGTAAAAAATTTCGTTCATTTGAACGTTCAGAACTTCCAACACATGATTTTATGTAATTTCACGAGATTTCAACGGATTTGATAATATTTTAATGAAATTTCAAAGAATTTGTTCAAAAGAAATGAGGGATTTCAAAGCATTTCAAAGATTTAGAGAGATTTTCTATATTTCAAGGTATTTTCAAAGATTGAAAGAAATTTGAAAGAATTTGAAAGACTTTAGGATATTTAAAATGATTCCAAGTTTCCAGGAGCATTAAAACATTTTAAGGGATTTCAAAACTTTTGAAATATTTTAACTTTTTTTCCTAAATTTCAAGCAATTTACAAAATTTTGAAAAAAATTAAAGGAATTTCCAACGATTTTAATGATTATAAGGTATTTAAAAATTTCCATGCGGTTCTAAAGAATTTCAAAAGATTCAGAAGGATTATTATAGGACATATTATAAGGTTTTAGAATATATTTTAAAAGATTCTAAGGGATTTCCATCGGATTTCAAGGGATTTTATAAGATTTCCGAGATTTAATTAATGTTAAGGGTTTTGATGGCTCTCAATAAGGTGTTTACATTAATTTTCCAGGAATTCGAAGGATTTCATTGGACTTCAAATATTTCAAGGGATTTCAAGGAATTTCAATAAATATCAAATTTCATTAAACTTCATGGGATTTTAAGGCATTTTATAACATTTTAATGAAATTTCAAATAATCTATTCACAAAAATTGAGGGATTTTAAATCATTTCGAAGATTTGAAATTTTTTTCAATATTTTAAGGTGTTTCCAACGATTGAATTTTTTTTTAAATTATAAAACATTAAAAATATTTTAAACAATGTTAAAGATTGTAGCATATTTTGAAAGATTTCAAAGGTTTCAAGGTATTTTAAAAGATTCTAAGAAATTTGCAAGAGCTTTAAAAATCAAGGGATTCAAAAATATTTCAAAGGATCGGAAATATTTTAGAGTATTTTAAAGTATCCCATGAAATTTTTAAAAGATCCATGAAAATTTCAAGCAATTTCAAAGAATATCATCGAATTCATTTAACTTCACGGGTTCTCAAGAATTGTTATCGGGCACTATTTGCACTATTTACTACAAAAATTTTTGTTACTCGTAAATACACTCTTAGATGTGGTGTTCTATTCTTCTAGATATCTCAAACCTTAAGTAAAGGGTTGTGGTCGTTTAAATTGTTATAAAAATATAAACGTAAGTGATTTGATCAAAGATTTGCGAAATTTGTATAATCTCGTTTTATGTTACATTTCATTAGCGTTTATTAAGATCGCAGAAAGATGACTTTTCTACTATAGAAAATAAATTTTCAGTCCGAAAGGACCAATTTATAACAAAACAGTTGAATTTTCTATCAAAAAAGATTACCTCATTATCAAAATAGTTAAATTTTCAACCTAAAAAGATGAATTTTTAACCAACTGGTCGAATTTCCAAACAGACATGATAAAAATTCAACAAAAAAAGTTGAATTTTCAATTCACAAAGACGAAATTTTTAGAAGACAGTGAAATTTTCAACCCGAAAAGTGGAATTTTGAACAAAAAAGTTCATTTTCAAACAAGAAAGATGACTATTCTACGATAAAAGATGAATTTTCTGTCAGTTGAGTTGAACAAAATAAAGCAATTTTTACAAAATAGTTGAATTCTCAACCAAATAGATGAATTTTCAATCAAATTTTCACTGAAACGATTAATTTTCAACAATAAAAAAACAAAATTTGATCGTTGAATTCTTGTTTTTTTTTTTTTTTTTTCAGGAATTCTATACATTAATAAAAAAACAAATTTTCAACCAGTTGAATTTATCCGAAAAAGAATATTTTTTAACCAATTGGTTAAATTTCCAACTAAAAAAAAGATTAATGCTCTACTGAAAAAGACGAAAAATAGTTGAATTTTAATAAAAATGATTCAATTTTGAACCAAGTAGTTGATTTTTCAACCAAAAGTATGAATTTTAACAAAAAAATCATTTTCAACCATACAGTGTAATTTTCTACCAAATTTTTAAGACAAAAAGAGTGATTTTTTGTAGAAAACAGTTCTATTTTCAGTCCGAAAATATAGATTTTCAATTAAAATTATGAATCATAAACCAAAAAAATTTATTTTTTAAAAATTCAACAAAATACATCAATTTTCAACAAAATTGTGGAATTTTAAATTCAAAAAGACAAATTTTCTACAAAACAGTTAATTTTCAACCAGAATATATGAATTTTCAACTAAAATTATGTATCTTCAATAAAAAGATGCATTTTTGAAAAAGTAGTTCAACTTTAAACTAAGTAGTCGACTTTTTAATAGAAAAGACGCATTTTCAATAAAGTACATCAATTTTAAACAAAATTGTGGAAATTCGAATCCAAAAAGACGAATTTTCTACAAAACAATTCATTTCTGAACCAGAATATATGAATTTTCAAAAATAATGAGGAATCTTCAATAGTAAAAATGCATTTGTTAAAAAGTAGTTCAACTTTAAGTGAAGTTAGTTGATTTTTCAACAAAAAAAGACGAATTTTCAACAAAATAGTTGAATCCTCAACCAAAACAGATTAATTTTCAAACAAACAGTTGCATTTTCAACCAAAAGAATGTATTTTTTAACAAATAAGATTAATTCTCTGCAAAATAGACGAATTTTCAACAATATATATATTTTCAACCATAAAAAAATTAATTATCAATTAAATATAGTTAAATTTTCAACTAAAGGTATGAATTTTTAACTAAAATTTTTTTAAACTTTAAAAAAATTATTAAAAAAAGAGTTCAACAGTCCATCCAAAAGATGATTTTTTTACCATGAAGATTATTTGTTTAAAAATGTAATAGTTAAATTTTCTACCAAAGAGACGAATCTTCAACAAAGAAGTGATGTTTCAACCTATTATAGAAGACTTTTTAACCGAGATGAATTCGGAACCACAAATATAACAGTAGACTTTTCAATTGAAATTAGATGGATTTTCTTATTGGGTTTTTTAAGGTAAATTTCCCAGTAATCGCGAAACTTGGATATAATTTGAATATATTGTAAAAAAATATGTTAAAAGTAACATTTAATGATAAAAACCACTTATTTTTACCATTTTCTCACAGCAAATAGAAATTACATTCATTCAAATTAAATAACAAGCAAGAAAATTGGCATCACGATTACTGGGACTAAGGTCACGATTACTGGGACGTTTACCTAAATTCAGTCCGCAATTAAGTGAAAACACGGGAAAACAGGGTAGTTTTTCGAAAACAGGAGGAAAGAGAATTCTTGAAAAAAGGGGAAAAGAGGGGAATAGGAGATAGAGTGTGAAGTCTAAAATATTTAAAGTGATTTTGAAACTTATTATGTTATTATTGAACTGTACCGTTGCAGGGCAATCTTCCGGAAAATTTTCAAAGTTTGTTCAAATTTATCCCCCCTGCCATCAACCGTGGTTTTTGACCCCCCCCCCAACTGTTAACGTAGTTTATAGACAGCCCCTAAGTAACAAAATTGTATTCAATAAGATATAGTTGAAAATATTTAGAAAAATTAAGTAACATAGGCGGGGGGGGGGGGCACTTTGTTACGATTTGTTACATGTGAGAGGGCATGTTTTAAACAGGAGCAACAATTTGTTACGTAATTTATGGATGACCCCTTAGCGACGAATGTTAATTAAAGCCAGAGATGGATAAAATAAAAAGTCGGAGACAATAGAGAAATTGAAAAAGGCAGAGTCGCAAACGATTTTTATTAAAAGGGTTTCGTATTTAGTTAAAAAGCAAGTAACGCTCGACAAAAGCATGAGAACCAAGTATAAAAAGCAGGAAACCCTTGTGAAGTATTCGCTCGAGCAGCTGGCCCAGTTTCTTTTCCTAAGCCGTCTACCGATGACACGGAAAAACTCGACAGTTTCTTTTTTTACCTTTTACGATTGATCTCGATTCCAGTCTTATGAAGAAAATGGGAGCTATAAAATTTTACTCACTGTTTTATTTGATTTTCGTATTCTGATCCACTCGACGAAGGCAATCGTTCTTGAAATTTCATTCTGTAAAAAAAAATTATTTGTTGGAGAGTGTAAAAAAATGCATGTGCATATATTTTTTTAGTGCAAAGGTAATGTTTATGGAAGTAATGTTAACTTTCATTTGAATTACTATGTTATCCCTTTTCAAAACTGTCTCTTGGAAAATATTCTATACAAATTCAATAGAGAATTTTGAAAGAAAATTTATTTCCTGTCTAATCCTCGACACTGCGTGAATATGACTTTTAGTGGCTGTTTTTAGTTTTTTTACATTTTTGAAGATTTTTTAAAAAGAACCTTTTTAAGAGTTTTGAAATGTTTCAAGAGAATAAAAAACGCTTCTCA
>CAKNYM010052162.1:390464-450563 GCA_932195095.1 Andricus curvator | reverse complement strand
ATATATATATATATATATATATATATATATATATATATATATATATAATAAAAGAATCACATTGTAATATTTGTGAATGAAAACACGCAGCTTGTGAATTTTAGTTTGGTCTGAAAATATTAAAATATGATAATCCAATAGTTGCAGCGGTCGAAGAACAAAGAGATGATGAACATTCGTACAATTTTTCATCACATATACATATTCAAGCCTGTGAATCAGACTTTCTAATTCATGGGTACTGACTAGTATTACGGAATTTTCCGTATAACTAACCGATGAAGTATAGTGCTAGCGCTAGTATTACGGAAAATTCCGTAACGGTAGACAGTTCGTAATTTTTACTATATAGTAATTTTTATTTTAATATAGGTAGAAAATCATGAAATTTCTACCTCGTGAGAAAACCGTAATTGGAAAGTCCATTTTTGGATTCGCTTCCCAATATTAAATCCGAACAATGATCATGTTCTCTACAACAAGCATCTGTTCCTTTAAACAATCCAAGTTTTTCATAATTTTTTGCTATATTTCCACGTCCACATGAACTTCTTCCAATTTAATAATTTGAAAACAAATTTAAATTATAATGATAAAAAAATATTCAAGGAAAAAACTTAAAAACTTACCTGGAAAAATCATTTTGAAAATTTTAATTTCTTTGGTTCCATTACTCACTTCACTTTCTGATATCGTTTTGTTTTGCTCGGTTCTATTTTCTAATTTTTTGTTAATGAATAATATTCAAAATTCTGGCATCCTATAATTTTTCTTGGTTTGATTTCCCAATTTTAGATCAAATAATAATATTCATATTTTGGATATTGTTTTCTTTACTGCTTACATTACCATCAAGTCGAGGAGTAAAAATACGCTGAGAAGAATTGAAATAGAATAAAAGAAAGTGTTTAATTGTGGAAACATTTTATAAAATTTTTAAATCTTTGACTTTTATACCTATAAAATATGACAGATTAAAATCTTGAGATCCAACAGCTTCACAAACTTTTGTCTATTGATCAAAATTTGTAAATTTACAATTCACAAACACATTCACATTTGCTTTTAGTTCGTTTTTTATCTGTTGTCACGTCCCGCGACTTTTACAATAACAATTATTATTTTTAATAAATTGATTAAAATTATAAAACATTCACATTCAATAATAAATCAATGAGTTGAAAGAACATATTTAAATATTGTAAAAACCTCTATGAAATCCAATATCTAACTATTATTGCCAAAATCTCATGATAAATAAGCATAATATCATGAAGATCAATTGTAAAGTCCAGATTTAAAAGAAACAACGCAGTACCCAAAGTGGACAAGCTGAACTAAAACAATGAACAGACGCTCACCAGTTATAGACCCATCAATCAGTCATCAAGAAAACGATAAAAACTGACTATATTTTCAATCTCCTACGCCTAAATATACTGGAACCTTTATGACATATATGTATCATTCTGACGTCTTTGTCATGCATTCCCATGCACCTGATACCATTGTCGTGGGAAACTAAAATCTTCATCAAGGAAACGTCAATCATCGATAACCAGCATAAGAGTTATACGAGGACATCCAATAGGAAAAAAATCGCAAAACTATTCTGTATTCAGAAAAAATCCCACACAAACTAGATTCGTCGAATCTACACCTACACATTATTACGCTCATTTTAAACATAGAAGTATTCACAATCTCTAATCACTGATTGTTTATTATACTTTACATACATTTAAAACTACATCTAGAACTTTCAACCCCTCAATATATTCAGTCAACGACCAGTTTACAAGCTTGCCATAAGTAGTAGAAATTAAACCATTGAAGAACCATCGAAAATTTAAACTCCGGACCTAAAAAAGCCGGCCCATCAAAAGTCTAACATCAGAAATCTACAGTATTTCTTAAACCTTTAAAAGTTAGCATCGGGATTTGTATTTTCTTTGAATAAATATGTATTTAATTTGTAAAACTTAAATTTTTCTATAGTATGAGTTTATTTATGGTAATTTGGTAGTTATCCTCATCCCAGATTTCTAATTTTCTGAAAAATCAGATTCTAAAATGAGGAACCATCTTTTAATTAAATAAAATATAAGGTAAGTAACATTATGATCAATTTTTAATACTGACATAATTTAGATAATTTCACAAATTAAAGGGTTCCCTTTTTCCAGTTTTTACACTATATTTTGGTCTCTAAATCGTTGGAAATTTGCTACATTTCTTTCGTGTGTGTAAATCAGAGACTCACAATAAAGAAATGAAGTTGCTTAAGACCTTGCTCACTTAAAGGAAATATATTTAATAATACACAGTTAACAACAAGTGTGAAACAATTTAATACTTTCAATACCTACATTAACAAAAAAATTTGTTCGCACATCAGACTTGTAAATGAATCTGAAATATATTTGTGTTATTCATAAATAAATATAATTATTTTATTTCATAGATTGACTTCGTAGCATTTTTGTTGCAAAGATTTTGTTGATACCAAGAAATCGGAGCATTGGAACATATTCTGTCCAATGACTCTATTCCATGTTCGTAAGTGAACTTCGAAATTTGTTTCCTAGTAGGTTTCATTTTTTCTAGAGTAACGTTTTTAAAACAGCCCGCAAGGTGTTCGGAGGTTTTGGAGAGGTCGAATCTTTCCGTTTCTCTCCAGTGCCAAGTTTTAGGTTTGGTCTTATCTACTTTGTATTGCAGACATCTCTTGCCGAAAAATATCTTACTGAAATTAAAGAACTGTTATTAATTTGAATATTAATAATTTGAATTAATAATTCTTACCTTTCTTCTTTGGCACAAGTAACAGGAGCATCGTACGTAAAACAATTAGGTCTCAAAATATCAAAATATGTTATTCCAATGCATGCAGCTAGTGGCGAACAAAGAGATGACAAACATTTGTAAAATTTGTCATCGCAAGAACAACTAAGTCTGTAATTGAAATTTATAATTTAAAGTTGTTTTAAATTATTAGTGACGATTGAAAATTATTTTATAAAAATATATTTTCACCTTGAGAAAAAACCTTTATTAGTAAGTCCATATTTTGATTCTCCTGCATATATCACATCAGAGCAAAGATCGTGTTCTCTACAACAAGCATCCGTTTCTTTGAAAAATCCAAGTTCTTCTTCATCTTTCGCTATATCGCCATCTCCACACCATCGAGTCCCTGAATAACAATTTTTGTTTAATTAAACCAATTATGAATAAATATGATTTGAAATGGGCGAAATGTTCAAAGTCAAATTGTTTCAATCTCTTTCAAATTCAAATGGTTAAAGGGGCTTCACTTTTAATTCTTTGAATTTGAGCACTAGGGTTGTTTAAAATAAGGAAGTCCGAATCTCATCTTGGATTTTCTATTTTTTTTCTTTTGAGTTGAAATCGAAGCTCGTGGAATAATAAATAAATCGGATAATATTTAGAGGTTCTTTATCGCAAGTTTGTCTGTTTCTACCAAAAAATTAATTTTTATCGAAAAGGATAGATCAAAACGCAAAATTACACATAATATAAAAGATGCGGGTCATTAAAATGAGTATTTTTATTGATACGGTTTTAAAAATAATTATGCATACTTGAGGAGATATGCGAATAAAATTATTAAAAAGGAGTTTCAATCATCTTTTCCACTTACTGAAAGCTCTCCAGTATATATTAAAATTATTTTTATGTTCTTAAAACAACAATTTATATAGCACAATTTTAAAAAAATAATAATTTTACATGTTTATATAAATTTATTTTTAAGAACCTAAAAGTAATTTTAATATATATTAGAGACCTCTTAGTGAGTGGAATAGATGATTAATGCTTCTTTTAAAGAATTTTTTTCGCATATCTCCTTAAGTATGCATAATAATAAAAAAACTTACATATGATAAACAAATTTTCGAGAAAAATTAATTTTTATGTAAAAACAACAAATTTGCGATAGGCGACATCTGAATATTATTCGATTTATTTTTTCTTTCGCGTGGTTCACTTTTAAATCAAAAGGAACAAAAAAGTCGAAAATGCAAGCTGAGATTCGGATTTTTAAGTTTTTAATTTAAACGCTTCCAAATTTTCTATGTTCTATTTTACAAATATTGTCAAATTTAGTTTTAAAAGTTATCAATTATATATATTTTTTGCAAAGTCTTACATTTAAAATTCTAAAATTTTTGATACCTGCATTTTTGTAATTCATTCAATAAAAAAATTTTGTATTTTAACTTTTTTACATTCAAATTTAATTAAATTTCTACATTTCTGCAAACTTAAGGGCAAGTAACAGTCTGTCACGTGACTAATTACTATATTTCATTATATTCGGCGGCTTTATACTTAGAAAAATTAATCAATGGTGCTGAAATTTTAGGAAATGGTTCAAAATGTATAAGGGCAAGTCTGTATGGCCCACTTGAGTTTTCATTTCATTTAAATAATGCAATTTTATTCATTTGTTTTAGCCGGGGCACTGAAACCCTGTCCTCAGTTACATTCCAAGTTAAAAATTAATAAATTTGCACAATTTAAATAAAAGAGAAACTCAAGGGGGCCAGACAGACTGCCCTTATATATTTTAAGCCTTTTACTAAAATTTCAGTACAATATATTAATTTTTCTAATTATAGAGCTGCCAAATATAGTAACATGTAATAGGTCACGTGACAGACTGTCACATGCCCTTAAAATTTGAGATTGTGCAATTCGGATTTTATTTAAATGGAAACTTTCAAATTGAAACTAAATTGCTTCATTTATAATTCTTCTTCCTGAAGTAAATCTTTATTAACTTTTTAAATTAGATGGTTTCAAATTGAAATTGAAATGATTATTTTTTCTTTTCCAATGATTTGGGTAAATTTAGAACTTTAAATTTTTGTCGCTTAAAATTTGAAAAAGTTCAATTTTGAAATAATTTATATTTTAACCGTTCAAATGTTATTAAATATTTTGAAGGTACATTTGATAATATTGTTTAATTGTTAGTGTTCTAATTTAATAATTTCGATACTTCAAACTGAAAATTCTTTATTAATGCTTTTGTGTACGTATTCTCAAATTTTAAATCCTACACTATTGATGAAAAGTAAATTTGATATTGTACAAATTCACAATATTTACAAACACTTCAAAGTTGAAGTTGAATTAAAAAAATTTGCAATAAGAAATGGATAAAACTTTTTTTTAAATGGGTACGACCCATTTCAACAACCGCTTCCAGACAAAAATAGTTGCTAAATTGGGTCATACCCACTTTGAAAATACTTTTATCACAATTTTACCCATACTTTCAAGTATTAGATGAATTTATATCCTCATCTAAATTTGATGCAATAAAAATTTGTATATTGTTACAATTTTGCAATTTTTGTTATTGAAATAAATTTCAAATATTTTTTTTATAATTAAACGATAATTATGTATTTCTATAATTAAAAAAATTAACTAACTAAAAAATGTAATGTGCTTACCTGGGAAGATGAGTTTGAAAAGTTTATTTTCTTTGGTCTGATTCTTAGATATCAAATAATTGAACAATCGTTCAGGTTCTGATATCACTTCGTCCGTTTCTTGACATATCAACTGTGGGACTACGAATACACTGAGGAGAATTGCAACTGAGACACAATAGTCTAACATTATTTGGATTTCGAACAAAAGCCTTTTTACGATCTCTGACTTTTATACCTTTCTTGATTTATGACAGACACCTGGTTATATGACTTAAAATCTTTATTCTATAATGTGGGTCAAGAACACCTTATTTTGGTGTAATACAGATATTCTGACGTAGAGATTATCTTATCTCAGGTATCAGTTTGCTTACTCAACTGATTGGAAAAATGATTTATTTGATCCAAAATTAAATATTTGTTGTGAGATGATTGATTAACTAAGTTTTTTTTCAAAACGTTTTTTGAACATCTTTTTTTCAAACACTCAAATTAAAGTTCTCATAAAAAATTGTTTTGAAAGGAAATCAAATAAAAAGATGAAGAATATTCATTAAATTTTATTTTTCACCCTATTTTTAAACAATTATTTACATACTTTTACATATATATAAACATAAATACATATAATTTTGGTTTATTATTCAGTCATTTAAATGGTTTGAGTTAGTGGCATTTTTGGGGCAAAATTATGTTCGATACCAAGATTCTAGAGACAATTCACTACATATTTTGATCAGTGCTTCAATTGCATATTCGAAAATAAACTTTTCAATTTGTTTTTCAGTCGTTTTCATTTTCTCCAGAGTCACTTTTTTGAAACTATTTATAAAATCTTTAGAAGTTTTCTATAGGTCAAATTCATCGGGTCTCTCCATTGCCAAATCTTAGGTTGATCCTCCTTAACTTGGTAATCAATACATCTTTCACCCAAAATGTCATCACTGAAATAGGAGATTTTTTTAAAAATGTCACTATTTATTTAAGTGAATTGGAAAATCTGAAATTTTTCTGATATTAATTGTTATTCAATTGATTAAAATTACCAGTTTTGTGAATTATTAAAATTTTAATGGTTGCTTTTACAAATGTTGAATTTTTTATTTTTCTGGTTAGCTTATTTTTTCAATAGCTATAGATTTTTTTTTTAAATGTAGTGCTTAGTTCAAAATAATATTAAAAAAATTTATCTCAGCTTTCTTTTCCAGTGCAATTAGCCGGATAATCATACGTAAAACAACTTGATTTCAAAACATCGAAATACATTATTCCTATTGCCGCAGAAATTGGTGAACATTGAGACGATAGACATTTGTAAAATTTTTCCTCACAAGAACAGTTAAGTCTGTAAATAACGATTTATAGTTTTCACTTTTAATTACTTTTTTAAACTTTATAAATGGAAAATAATTCATTATACATGCAGGAAGATATCGATAGTTTACTTGACAAAAAATCGGAAAAATTATGATTTTTATATTAAATTTGAAGAAATTAAAATTTTTACATAGGGTAAGGACCATTATTAGTAAAACCATGTCTTGTTTCTCCGGCCAATATTATATCCGGACAATGATCATGTTCTCTACAACAAGCATCTGTTTCTTTGAAGAATCCAAGTTCGTCTTCATTTTCTGCTTTATTTCCTTCTCCACACCAACGTGTTCCTAAATAATTTTGCATTATTTCACAATTATATTAATCAATAGAGGTTTTCAAGATTCCTATGTCATGTTTGCAATTTTACAGTTTACTTGATTCATAAAATTTGAAATTGTAAAATTAGAATATTTGAAATTTCGAATGTTTTTCTATAAATTTGGGCCCGTTCAAAAACTAAGTCACGCTATTTTGGACACTTTTCCCACTTCTCCCATTCTTCGTCGCAGATCATCGCACAAAGCTTGAACTTCCATTGTGACGTCACAAATGATGACTTTTTGATCAAATACTTGAAATTTCAAGAAAATAATTAAATTTTCAACAAAATAGTTGAATTTGTGACCACATAGTTAAATTTTCGCCCTACAAAGATGAATTTGGAACCAAATAGTTGACTTCTCAACAATTTTCAAGCAAAAAGGACGAATTTTTAACCTAACAGTTAAATTTTCAACCTTCAAAAACGAATTTTCAACCAAATGATCAAATTTCTAAACAAAAAATATTAAACTTCAACTAAAAACAGTCGTATTTTTAACCAAATAGTTAAATTTTCAATAAATAAATAATAATTCTCAACGAAAAATATAATACATAATAGCTGATATTTGATTCCCAAAAATTTATCAATTTTGAATGAAAAACAGTTAAATTGAACTGAAAAATACCAATTTTCAACCAAATAGTTGCATTTTTAACCAAAAAAGAAAACATTTCTACCAACAGAGATAATTGATGATATTTCAAATAAGAAAAGATTTTAATTTTAAATAAAAACAGTTTAATTCAACTAAAAAAGATTAATTTTCAACTAAATAGTTGAATCCTTAATAAAAACAGAATAATTTCTAACCGAATAGTTGCAATTTTAACCAAAAAAGATCAAATTTCTACCAAAAGAAATGAATTTGCAAACCAAAAAGGCTAATTCCGTATATAAAACTGGAATTTTCCACACGAAAGTATTAATTTTCTAACAAAAAAGAGATGGATCTTCCAACAATAAAATACATTCTTAACAAAGTAATAACAATTATAACAATTTTAACAATTTCTAGTCAAGAAAATAAATCTACCAAAACAAACCAATTTACAATAAAATACATCAATTTGCAACCAAATAGTTCAATTTTCTACTGAAATCGATAAATTTTGAAATTAATAATGGAATAGTTAAATCATGGATCTTTAAGTAATAAAATGAATTTTTAACAAAGTGGTTCAACTATCAACCAAGCAGTTGAATTTTTATTCAATAAGATTAATTTTCTACCAAAAAGACGATGTTAAAACAGATTACATAAATTTTCAACCAAAGTGTTGAATTTTCTCCTAAAATCTATCAATTTTCTACCAATAATGAAATATGTACATTTTCAGTTGAAAAGATTAATTTTCAACAAAATAGTTATTCAATTTCCAACTACAAATAGAAAAGTTAAATTTTCAGTTAAAAAGAATATCTTACAACAACAAAATCAAACTTTCAACAAAATAGTTAACTAACCCTTCAATTAAAAAGAGTTAACTTACAGCGAAAAATAGCTGCATTTTATTATTTGGTTTTATTAATTCAGTTCGCATTTAAACGAAGAACGAGAAGAAGGGAAAGTTTCTTGAAAACAGGGATAAAGAGAGAAATAGTGTGAAGTCTATACTTAGATGCTTTCCTTGTAAAATAAAATCACTAATTTTTATTTTTTCAAGCATTTCAGAAAATTGTTATTCACCTTTATATCTTCCATGTGTGATATCACAGTCTGCGTTGACCCTTTCCCCCCTACAGATACGTCATAAATATTCCCCCTCCTCTCCCCCTAGAAGTGTGACGTAGTTTTTGAATGGTCCCTTCGTTTATTTTCAATGTAATTAAAATTCATTAACTCTAGATTATCCTTTACAATAAAACATATATTTTTTTTACCTGGGAAAATAATTTTGAAGCGTTTGTTTTGCATGGTGTCATTTTCAGTTTGCATCTGACAAAACAGTTCTTCGTGTTGGGATATCTTTGGATCTTGAGATAATTCTTGACATACTATCAACTTCGAAACCAAAATCGCACTGATTGTGAGAATAATAGGGACACAATAAGTCGACATTTTGAAAACGAAAAATGTTATTGTGCCAGGGTCTTATACGCTTCTTTATAGAACAATGGTAATTGATAGAACAGCAGGAAGTACAGATAATCCCTAGTTCATGATTGTGAGTTAGTGTGTTAATGGCAAAAAAATAAACACAAAAACTGGGCCGAAAATAGCATGATTTCAAGGTTACCATGTCATGATTATAGACTAAGGTTTTCTTTTAGTAATTTTTCTGGGATCCGGAAAAATGAGCAGGAAAAATTTTAATCTGAATACGATTTTATATCTGACTAAATTTAAATTAATTAATTGAAGGTTATTGCACAGTAAAAACTCTGGGATAAATTTGGTTGCTCCTTCGTGGTGGTACCATTCACACTACCAAGAGTAATTTTTGTTGCGGGGAAATGGTACCCTGAAATTAGCGTTACTTTCACACATTGTTTTTTCTGTGTGGCTTGTTTTTCCGACAATGTGTCTAATATGCTGGCCCAACAAAAATAGAAAAAAAAGTTTCGAATTTGTATCATAAAATTTATAAAATAGTTCCTAAAAAAAAGTGAATATATGTGTTTCCCATAAGAATAACTTGGGAAAAAACACATTTTTGTAAATTATTTCCAAAACGTGAGAATGTGTAATGAAGTATAGGCAATACGTTTATGATATCATGAAAACTCTTCAAGGAATACGAATCCATCATTAATACGAGTATTTAATTTCATCCCCCTGAGTCCCTCTCGTGGTGCCCCAAAAACTATCCCCTGCAAGTGCAATGAAGTTGTTGCGGAATATTGCCTTTAATTAGTCCTCTTTAAAAATATTTTCCATAGATCCTCATGAATAAATAAATCACATGATTTGATGTATTTTTGAATTAATTTCTTATTTTAAAATAATTTTTGTTCACTTGAACAATTTTATTCGCATAGAATATGGCGAATTAATTATATTTTATGAATTTTATAGTTTATTGCTTAAAGAATTTATTTTTGTTGAAATCCTACTTTCTAACGGAAGAGCTAGAAAATCGTACTTTTCTTTCTAGTTTATTAATAAAGTTTAGCCTAAATCTTACCCTTTCTTAGTTATTCCTTATTGTTTAAACAATTTCTATTTGTTTGAACAATTTATCATCTTATACTATGGCGAATTAATCGTATTTTTTAAAATGCTTTGGCCTAATTTATAAATGTGAAAAGTGCATTTTTTTATTTTATTTTTCTATTTAATTTTAAAACAATTTATAACTGTTTAAATGCAACTTTTGAGAGGAAAAAACTAGGCAAAAGTTTTTGTGTGCTTTGGTTCAATAAGTTCCATTACTTTCTCCTAATTATTAGATTTTTTAACCTATACTGCTATTTGTTGAAACTTTTTGTATTTATTAAACAAAATTATCATCTTATAATATCACAAATTAATGGTATTTTTGTAATGCTGTGGCCTGATTAATGAATGTGAACACCTATTTCTGAACATATTCGTTATTTTTTAATTGTTCTTATTTATTGTAACATTTATTTTAAAATGTTCAGGAATATAAGTTCACATTTATTAATTATAATTATAATTATAATTAACCTATAGGTATTATTATAAAATAACATTAATTTGCAATATTATAAGACAATTTTAGTTCGTCGGTGGAGTGACGGTTTTGATCTACAAGTCTTTATTTATAGTGATGTTTTATTAAAAAACAAGCTTTCGCTCAACGACGTCAAGTCTCTTCAGGAATACAGTTATTGGAATAAAACATTGCTACCTAATAAAACAGATTTTAAATCGAGATAGATTAGAGACTAGAGATTTTTTAAATAATTATGAGACAATAATTTTTTTTTTAAATAAAAATTATTTCAACATTTAGCAGTAGGTTAAAAAATCTAAGAATTATGAGAATATGATGGAACTTATTAAATAAAAGCACTAAGAAAATATCATTAATTTGCGATATTAAAAGATAATAAATTGTTGAAACAAATAAAAAGGGATATAACAACAAGAAGTAACTGGGAAAAAGTAAGATTTAGGCGAAACGTATGAATTTGTTGAGAAACTAGCAAGAAAGTACGATTTTCTAGAGTTTTTCGTTAAAAAGTTGGATTCAAATCAAAAATAAATTGTTTGTACAATCAAAAAACAATAAAAATATACGCTCTTCAAGTTCATTCAATAGACCATAGGATTCATAAAACACCCTAAATTCGCGATATTCTATACAAATAAAATTGTTCAAGTGAACACAAATATTTTAAACAATACAAAATTCTTTAGAAATTGCACAAAACCTTGTTAATTATTCATTCATCATGGTCTATGTAGAAATGAGAAAAAAGGAATAATTAAGGGCAATATTCAGCAAAATCCTTATTGCACATGCATGGAGTAGGGGCACCATGAAAGGGGATCACGGGGGTTGAAATAAAAAATTAATGACAGATCGTATTCATTGAAGAGTTTTCATGAGATCATGAACAAATTGTCAATACCTTATCATATATTTTCAAGTTTTGGACGGAATTTGCAAAAATGTGTTTTTTGTCCAATGTGCTGCAAAAAATTTTTTTTTGGGCGACCCTAGTGTCAAAATTGAGGGTATGGGGAGCAAGCAAAAATAAAGGAGTTTTTATTTTCATCCTATAAAATGTAGAGTTACGTAGATCAATGAAAGTTGATGCTATAAATATCTACCCCTCTATATTAATAAAAATGGACGTTATAGATATTTGTATTCATCAGAATTGCTTTCATTGTGGTCAGAAATCTCGAATTGATATTTCTTGCTGTTTGGATTTTTACTACCCGATGCTTTTCACGTTTTCATCATAACGGCGTCAATGTCGCGCCGGCAAACATATTGGAGGGTTATATTAAATTCTTGGCTAATACACCGGAATAATGGCGGCCATCCCGCGATAACGTAACTACTGGCTGAGCAGATTTGCGTAGCATGAGGGATGACCAGACGCACGAGAGAAAATCCGGATCAGGTTCGGATTTTTACTTCACGAAACTGCACCGAGGGAGAAAACAAATTGGACGAGACGATATTTCGTTGAAACAAAAAATATTAAAGGGATGCAAATTTTTAGAACAACTACATTTTCAGAATAGGCTGAAAATCTGAAACGAAATTCCCTAATTCCCCAATTATTTTAAATAGTTTTTTTATCACCAAGATTGGCGGTAGTGAATCGCCACCAAGTAAAACAATATTAATCAAAGTAGGAGCCTTGTGCCTACAAAAATGTGTTTCGTAGCCTATTAAGACGTAAATAAGTCGTTAAAACCTCCCACTCCCATACTTTTCCTATCCTCACCTACTTCCCCTCCCCGCGCTTCAAACTTTGGTTCCCCTCCCTTCACCAACTTCTGCTTCATCTACTTCCCCCACATTTTCCCTCACTTTCTCTACCCCCCTCCGAATTTCTCCTCACTACCCCTTGTTCTGCTCCCCTCACTTCCGTGAGTTCCCAGAGCTATGAGTTGTGAGTTAGGAGTTCCCCTCACTTTCCCTTCTTGGAAAAAAATACGACAAACGGACACCCGGCCGAAACTATAAGGGTTCCTGTTCGGGGCTACTAAACCCTAAAAATTAGTCAAAGTAGGCGCCTTGTTCCTAAAAAAATGATTTCGTAGCCTATTAAGACAAAAATAACTCGTTCAAGGCTCGCCCTTCCATACTTTTCATCTCCTCTTCCCTTGCTTCCCCTCTTCTCATCTACTTCCCCTCCTCATCTACGTCCTCTGCCCCCCTCATTTCATCTGACTTCCGTTAGTTCTGCTCCCCTCACTTCCCTGAGTTCCCTGAGCTGTGAGTTGTTAGTTAGGAGTTCCCCTTCTTGGGAAAAAGTATGACGGACAGCTAATTCTTCACCGATTTGCATCGAATCTTATGGAATCAATAAAAAATAGAAAAAAACTCCTGTGCGATACAAATTGTCCATTTTTAAGTTTTCGTAGAGTTTCCGTCCGTCCGTCGCACTTTTTGCCTTAGAGAGGAAATGAGGGAAGGGAATATGAGGCTGGGGAAGTGAGGAAGGGGAATTAGCGGAATTGAGGGGAAGTAAAGGAAGGCGAAGTGAGAGAAAATTATAAGGAGGAAAAGAAGGGTGGTGAAGGGCAGTGAGGGGAAGTAAAGAGAAATGAGGGTTTGGGATATGAGGGCGAAGTAGTGAAAGTTAGGAAACGTGAGGAGAGGAGAATAATGGAAAATTACTGGAAACGAGGGGAAATGATGAATGGAGAAGTAGAGGAAATTATGGGAAGAGAGAGAGAGGGAAGTGAGGGGAGGAGTAGTAGGGTAGTGTGGGTAGTAATGGAATGGTGGGGTAGCTGGCAAGGGAGGGGAAGGGTCATGGAGGGGAAGTAAGGGAATGTAGAGTTGAGAGAAGTGGGGAAGAGGGGATGAATAGTATGTAGGGCGGGGAAGTGGGAAGAGGGGAATTATGAAAGCAGAGGGGGAGTATGGAAAAGAGGTGCAGTAGGGGAGGGAATGTATGGGAGGGAAAGATTTTAACTACTCAATTAACGTCTTCATAGGCTACCGAGGTGACAACGTTATATAATTTATATATAGTGGACAAAACACTGATATTTTTCATATGTTTTATACAGAAAAATTCATAAATCAAATGGAAAATGTCATTGTCTTTTCCACTATATATAAATTATATATAACTTTTTCACCTGGGTACGAACCCCTTTTTTGCAGACGCACGGTGCCTAATGTTTCAAAAACTGAACACAGCAGATTCAGTAAACATGAAAAATGTATCATTTTCAGGAGTGCAGTCGACTTATAGCCTACAAGTTTTAACCGATTCGTCTTATAATTTTGGGATAAATTGACTAGATGAAGCTCTCGTTACGTTTTTTTTTAGGAAATTTTTATTGATTATTTATTTCTAGAGATATTTCACTTTTTATGCCAAAGTTAAATTTCTAAGCAGTTCAGTCGACCTATTGCCTACATTTTTTAACCGATTCCTCTACAAATTCTGAAATAAGTTGAATAGATGAATTTATAGTACCTTTTTCTCGAAAATTTTAATTCAATTATTATTTATAGATATATTTCACTTTTTATGCCAAAAATTTCAATTTTTAGCAATTCTGTCGACTTGTAGCTTACAAAATTCGACCGATTTGTCTACAAATTTCAGAATATGTTGACGAGATGAAGCTTAAGGACGGTGTTTTAGGAAATTTTGATTTATTAATTATTTCTAGAAATATTTCACTTTTTATGCCACGAAATTCGATTTTTTAACAGTTTAGTCGACCTGGAGCTTACACTTTTGAACGGATTTGTATAAAATGTACAAAATGACTCTATTATATGAATCTCTAAGACTATGTCTCACGAAATTTTAATTAATTAATTATTTTTCAAGATTCTCCACTTATAAATGAAAAAAATCGATTCTTCAGTAATTCAGACGACCTGGATAACTTTCAAACCGATTTTTATAAAATTTTCGACATGACTTCGATAGATGAATATCTAGGGAAATGGAAAATGTCAATACTAATTATATGCATTATATTGTCTTGAGTATTAAATATTTTTATTACTTTGAAACGAGTATTTTATTTCTTGAAAAAGAAGTAAAATTTCCTCAAAAACATCTAGGAGGCAAAAAATTCCGCCTAGTAAAAAGTTATCAGTACAATCAACATAGTTTGTGCAATCAAAGTTTGCGACACATAAAAAATAAAGATTTTTTGTAACAAAGAAACGGCGTCAAAATGTACTAAAACAAAATTGAATCATAATTGGTTCATATTGAGCAATATGAATATTTAAAGTGATTCAATTGTTTTTTAATTTTTAAAATTGATCAAGAGAGCGAACATAACTGAAGTTCAAAGTGAGCAAGTAATGCAAGTTGGGAAAATAATTCTGAAAGATACATAAATTAAAAAATTTGTTTAAATCAATGAAATTACAGACATTTTGAGAATGTAATAAAAGTGAAAAATTGAAAACTCGGCAAAATTATTATTATTATTATTGAAAAGAGAGAGAGAGAAAATCTGTCCAACTTTTCATTTTCCCCTTTTAATACATTCTCAAAATCTCTCTAATTTTATCCAACTAAACGTATTTTAATTAAATTTCATGTTATCAATTTTATAGAAGTTACGGTAGATTATACATAAAACGAGAAATAGAGTGTTCAGAGTTCAAATTACGATCCCAAAACAATAATTCTTCTTGAAGTAGATTTCCTGATCTTTCCGAAGATGAGAAAAAAAGTGTTTGTGCCATAAGCGATTCGCACGACTTAGGCCATCAATCGTCGAAATGATTACTGCCTTTCCTCTGTTTACATGACCGCCCCGGGCAAATGTATTGATAACTGATAAATCCTGATATTTCCACCCCGAAAAAAGCTATAACTGTAAAAATGTCAGGAAAATTCCCGAAAATGTTTGGGACAAAATAAACTCGATAATTAGGTCATTTTCCCAGAAATAATGTCAGAAAAATTCCCTACTACTAAATTGGGTGAATTTGCAAGATAACTATTCCAGTTCAAAATTCATCATTTTAGTTGAAAATTCATCTCTTTAGTTGAAAGTTGAACTATTTCGCTAAAAAATTAAACTACTTGGGTCAAAGTTGAACTACTTTGTTAAAATTATATTTTTATGGGTGAAATGTCCTCTTTTTTGGTTAAAAATGCAACTGTTAGTTTGAAAATTAACTTTTTCGCTGAAAATTCAACTGTTTCACAAAAAAATCGTCTTTTGGCTTAAAAGTTTAAAAATTTTGATGAAACTTTTTCTTTTTTCTTGACCAAGAAATCTTTGTTTCTTTAAAATTCGTGTTTTGGTTAGAAAATTTATTAGTTTAGTTAAATGTTCATCTCTTTGGTTCAAAATTCATATATTTTGTTCACAATTCATGTAATTTGTTCAAAATTCATCTTCTTTGTTTTAAAATTTATTTCTTTTGATAAAAATTTCATCCTTTTTGGTTGAAATATTAGCGATCATATTTTTTTGTTAGAGAATATAATGTAGGTTGAAAATTCAACTATTTGGTTACAAATACAAGCGTTTGGTTCAAAATTAAAGTGTTTTGTTAAAAATTCAAGTATTTTGTTGAAAGTATAATTATTTTATTGAAAATTTAACTATTTGGTTGAAAATGGAACTATTTTGTTAAAAACTTATTTTCTTTTTGGTAGAAAGATCAACCATTACATTTTTCGTTAAGAATTCATCTTATTATTAAAAGTTCAACTTGGTTTAAAATTCATCTTTTTAGGTGGAAAATTCAACAATTTAATTATTTTGTGGTTTTTTGTCGCAATTTTAAAACTGTTTTGTTGAAAATTAGTCCTTTTGGATTGGAAATTCATCTTTTCTGGTAGGAAAGTCTTTTTTTCTTAAAATAAATAAATCTGAATTTTTTTATATTGAATCACTAATTGTTTTATGCCTTTTATAAAATATTCTATGTTAAAAATGTTGCAAGAATTAAGTGCTTATCTTTGAATATTAATGGTCAGGGAAATTGGTTCAAGAAAAATCAGAGAAAAGTCAAGGAATTTTGAAATTTGCTTACTTTTGCTGCGTCTTTTTTTCAGGACTTAATTATTTCAGCTATTGCCGGAGCAACTCCATGCAATTTTCTTCTGTTTAACAACTCAATTTAGGTCCCTTCTGACTAAAAACTTCTGATTCTCAATTTTGGATCAATATCTGACTCAAAATGAGCCCAGATTTTTTCTGTGGATCTATAGTATATAGTGACCCCAAAGCCAAATTTGCATAAAAAATCTCAAAACATTGTATTGTAAATTATATATATTTTTATTTCACACATTTAATTTCATACTGTATTGATATAGAAAGAAATGACAACCATCGGACTAACTCGTTACTCGAATCCATTAGTCAATCGTTAAATCTTTTTAACGCTTTGACGATCGCACGTCCCCTCAGGCTACAGGTAACAGTATCATCAGATATCAAATCGAGACGAAATTGACCATATAACTCGGATTTTTAAAATATAATAGATGAAGGTACTCAGTTTACAAAAAAAATTGTCAAGAGATTATTCGACGAAGTAGTGAAATCAATTAATTAATTCGCCAACGGCGATACCACGCTGGAAACACCAGTTCTCGTAAGATCACTGAAGTTAAGCATTGTTGGGTGCGGTTAGTACTTGGATGGGTGACCGTTCAGGAATACTGCGTGCTGTTGGCCCGTCGTGGGTGTGGTGGGCCCACATTGGTAGTAAATATCCACCTAGAAACACTACCCGAATCGGGTAGTGAGGCAATGAACTTTCGAGTTCGAACTGCTAATCAATGTATGTATGTATGTAGGGAAATTAAACCCTTTTTGGGCGCGATTTTTAAAATTAAAATCCATTGTATAATTATTGAAAGAATTATAGTGATAATGGAGAATCACACCTGGCATGAGCTTTTTATCTTAGTATTTTCCCAAGTCTTTGTTTGCTTCCAGTTGGATTTTTTTATCTGGTACAAAACCTACATTCTACAACCTCAAGAAAACGTTATAAGGTCCGCGTTATTTCAAAAGATTAAACTTCCTTCGCCTTATTAAATTAAAGTAAAAATATTTGAGATTTTTCAAACAATTTAAAAGAAACTTGAATTTTCAAAGAAAAAAGATTACTTTTTTACCAAAAAAGAAGAATTTTCAACGAGAGAGTTGAGTTTTTAAGCCAAAGAGTGTAATGTTTTAGAAAACAGTTTTAACAAACAAAAAATTAATTTTAGACCAAACAATTGCATATACAACCAAATGGTTGAACTTACAAGCAAAAAAATAAGTTTTTAACCAAATGGTCGAGTTTTATAACAAAAAAGAATTAACTTCAAACACAAACAGTTGAATTTTTAACCGAATCTTCAAGCCAAAAAGACAATTTTTTCAGAAGACAGTTGAATTTGCAAAAAAGAACAATGCATTTTCAGCCAAGAACTTTTCTACAAAAAAAGATATATTTGCAATCCAAAGAAGATTAATTTTCAATCCAAAAAGACGAATTTGCAAAAAAATATTCTAATTTTCAACAAAATAATTAAAATTTCTTTAAAATAGTCGAATTTTTGACTAAAATGAAGAATCTTCAACAAAAAAATGAATTTTTAACAAAGAATTTCTACTTTCAACCAACTAGTTAAATTTTCAATTAAAAAGATTTAATGCTCAACCAAAACATTTTCATTTCTAACTTAATAGTTGCATTTTTAACCAAAAAGGGTAACATTCTACCAAAAGAGATGAATTTTGAAACTAAAAAGAAGAATTTTCAACAAAAGGGTCGAATTTTTTTCCAGAAAAGGTCTGGAAAATATTAAAAGTTTTAATCCAAAAAGACGAATTTTCAACTAATAAAATGAATTTTTAACAAAGCAATTAAATTTTTAACCAAGTAGTTCGAGCTTCAATCAAGAAGATTGGGTTTTTAAAAAAAAAGACGAATTTACAGCAAAATACATCAATGTTTAACTAAATGTTTGAAAATTCAACTAGAAACTATCAATTTTCTACCAATAATGTAATACATAGTTCAATTTTTAGTTAAAAAATAAACTAAAAAAGAAACAGAATTTTCAACAGAGTAGTTAAATTTTCAACCTAAGAGATATATCTTTAATTAATAAAATGAATTTTTAACAAAGTAGTTAAACTTTCAACTAAGTAGTTGAATTTTCAAGCAAAAAGATGAATTCTCAACCAAAAATGGATTAGTTACATTTTCAATTAAGAAAATTAACTTTTAATTTAAAAAAAAACGAATTTTCAACAAAACAGTTCAGTCTTCAACCAAATAGTAGAATTTTTATCCATAAGAGATGAATTCTGAACCAAAAATATAATAGTAGAATTTTCAACTAGAAAGAATTAACGTTCAATTTTTTCAGTTTGCATTTAAGCGAAAAAGCGCTAAAAAGGAAAGTTTCTTGTAAACAAGATAAAAAATAGGAATTCTTTCAAAATGGGTAAAGAGGGGAATAGGGGAAAGTTGTCACATTCTGCGTTATTCCCTCCCCTCTTTGTCACAAATCGTCACAAAACCTGTTAACCCTCCCACCGGGCAGTGCGACCATTCTCTCTACCTCCTTCCCCTCTCAGCCCTACACGATCCACCAACTCTCTTGGAATTATCTCCTTTCGAATATATAAACCCCGTTGATCACTAAGCACCCCCCCCCCCATAAATCCTATACTTATTAACTCCACTTATATAACCCTCTCGATCTCGCTCTAATTCTTAGCCCATGTACCCCTATACACCCTCCGTTCATTTACCCCTTTACCCGATACTCTATTGTCATTACTCCCTCTTCCACATAAACCCTTTGGACACTATTTTCTCCTAACATCCTATACTTATTTTTGGTACGGACATCCTTTCTCCCGTAACTTCTGTATCCTCTTCGCCAATTTATCTGTCCTATATAACCTTAATGAAGCTCTGTACTTATCCCTATACTTATGCCCCTCTCGATATTGCTCCTCCTTCTTATATCCAGTGCACCTGTAAAAAAACCATCCCCCTCCACACATTTCTTCTTTATTATCCCCTTTTATATATAAGCCCTCTGCACCCCTTAGTTCCTCATATCCTATACGAATTATCCTCTACTTATACAATATACATCACCCCCTGAACTCGCCACGATCCTCCCCCCCCCACTCTCTTGAAATTATCTCCTCTCGAATATAAACCTCCTTGATCAGTGAATCCCTATACATCCTACACTTATTTCCTTTACATACATCCCCTCTTTCTTTGCCTCTGTACCCTTTTCGCTCCTTTCCTACAGTCCTATATAACCCTCCATAGCCCTGTACTCATCCTCTCTGCATATCCCTCTCGACATTGTCCCTCTCATTTAGATTCAGTGTACCAGTAATCATCCCCTCGCCCTTCATACATTTTCTCTAAATTACCCCTTCTTTTATATAACCTCTCTGGACCCCTAAATCCCTTCATATCCTATACTTCATATCCTATACCCCCTTGATCATTAAGTCCCCCGTACATCCTATAATTATTCTCTCCACATATACCCCCTCTCGATCTCCCCATGATAATCCCATGTACCCCTATATATTCTCCGTCCATTTACACTTTTATCCAACACTCTCTCATCATTAAACCCTCTGGACCCCTAAATTCCCTTATTTCCTATACTTAAGTATTTCCTCTACTTGTACCCCACCCCCTCAACTACTGATGATAAGCGATTTTTACATTCTCATCAGAGAAGGTATTAGATTTGTGTAAAATTTGCCCCCCCCCCCTCCGTTTTTGTCAAATGTCCACGTTTTGAGACCCCCTAAATCCGAAAAAAAACAGGTTTTTACTGACAGATTGGATTGGGCTTTGGTATACTCATCAAGAGTCATAAAATGAAGGTCCAGTTGGTTAGCCAGCCATTTTGAATAAAAATTCAAAAAGTGAGCTCATTTTCAAAATTTTTGGGACCACTTTCCTTAAGATTTAAAAATTCTATATACTGTTATTAGTAGTACTCAAAAAGACGAACAATTTATTTTTATGAATTTTATTGATAAAAAAAGTTACCGGAGTTATAGCATTTACAAAATTCCAAAAAACAAACAAAAAAGAACATTTCAAGCCAAACAACGCACGATATGAAAACATTTCATGGAAAGAAAAACGTTGCATTTTGAACACCCTACAAGATTATCACAACAATTTTTTTAATTTTCTTGAAAAATCGAAAATTCAAATTTTGACCGCACAAAAAATAATGAAAAATCAAAAATTCCATTTTGCGGTCAAACTATACAAGATACGAAAAAAGATGAAGAGAAAAAATTGTGTATTCGAAAAAGATCTACAAATTTATTACAAATCATTTTTTGATAGGACGCGTCGTTTCTGTTTTATTCGTAACACAATCACCAAATTACAGTTGTCGATGCTTTGACCTTTAATTTTAAAAGGTCTGTGCATAAATTTGGGGGAAATTCAAAGACCGAGAGCGTAGCGCGAGATAAATATATTATCGAGCGCGAAACGCGAGAAGCAACAGTCGCGCGCCCTAGGTGCGCTTAAACTTGCGAGCGAAGCAGATTTTTTATATCATATTTGGCAGAGGAATAATGATCATAACTTTATTCAAGGATAAATAAAAGAAAAAATATAAAAATAAAAGTGAAGCGACGAAAGAATAAAAAGAAAATAAGAAGAATGGAGGAAGGTAAAAACTAAAGTGGGTGTGAAAGAGAGTCGCGGTTTCGTATAAATTCGTGAAGCTTTTCTCCGGGATGAAGTAAGTCCTGTTATTCCATGTTCGTTAGATAGAATAACATATCTCCTCTCTCAGGGCGCCTGCCAAATACCTATCCCCATGATCCCCAATGCTCCTTCCCGAAACCACCAGACCTCATAGTAGCGCCTCTCTTCTGGAGTGAACCGGCGCGTAAGAGGAGGTTTTGCATATTCAAACGCAGTGCTTTGCCTCGAAGCTGACTTTGCTACCCCCAGAGCCCTCCCCCCCCCGCCCCTCTTATCCTTTTTCCCTCGGGCGAAGTCGTTCTCTTGCTACTTTCCTTTTAATTATTGCGATTAATTAAACTGTAACAAGACGGCGCGTTAGGAAAAAGCTTGAGAGGAAAAGAGACAGAAAGAAGGGGTTGCAGGGGTTGGTTAGAGGGAGGAAATTTAATTATTGTGACGCACTTGAAAACAATGGACTAATCAGTTGGTGACTGAAACACTTTTATTGCATCAACCCGATTTTACGAGACTTATAGTACAGTATTTTATTTTAGCAACTAAATTCAAATACCTCCCACCTTCTAAATCCTATCTACCCTATGTATTACCTCTTCTATATCATACGCATTTCCCTATCATCCTTCTCGCCACTATGAATTTACTTCCAATTTTCCCCCAATATACACTTAAATACCCCTGTGCGGCCGTGCATACATTACGCAGTTTTCTGGGTGGGGGGGGGGGGGATTAATTATTTTTCTTGCTATCTTGCATCTCAAGCTACTTTTTCTTTCTTTTTGTCATGAATCAGTTGCTGATAACAATAGGGATAAATGTTTAAGACAGTTTTTATTCGTAATTTTTCGAAATTTTATTGTAAGAAATAAATAATGGTAATTTTTTATTTATTTATGTAAAGAACCAAATTCATTTGTCATTTTAAAACCTGCTCTTCACGAGATATTTTGTTTCAACAAATCATATGGCCAACGGCCATACCACGCTGAAAAACCCAGTTCTCGTCAGATCACTGAAGTTAAGCAGCGTTGGACGCGGTTAGTATTTGGATGGGTGACCATTCAAGAATACTGAGTGCTGTTGGTACATCGTGGGTGTGGTGAGCCCACACTTGTAGTTATTTATAACTGCAAGAAAACTATCCACCTAGAAACACTACCACAATCGGGTAGTGTCACGCCTACCCTGAAAGGGAAATGGCTTAATGGTATACATACATAAAATACGCTTAGAAATGGCCTACAGTGCATAAAAAAGTTTGGCGGTGCCATTATTTTTCATTTTTGTCAAAAACGTTTTTGAAGTTTTCGATCAGCGGCCGCACGGTGTTTCCAAAGCATTTCGCAAGATAGTGAGGAGTGATGTCACAGATTTTGCTCTACTTTGGCAATGAATATTGTTTGGAGTATTAAATAATTGTGCCAAGTTGTAGTTCGAAATTGTTTAAATTTTTTAATATATTTGAATTAACAATTTCAAACTAACTTTTTTCTTTTTATAATAACCCAGTTGTTAATTACAATGGAAAAAAATGTTTGATACCGTTTTTATTTGTTATTTATTGAAATTTCAGAAAAAGAAATATAAACTGTTAATTTTTTCATTTGTATATTTGAAAAACGAAATTTAATTGTTATTTTTAAAACCTGTTCTTCGTGAAATATTAAAAAAAATATATCTCGCGAACAACAGGTTTTAAAATGACAATTAAATTAGGTTTTTAAATATACAAATAAAAAAATTAACATTTTTTCTTTATTATTATTTGCAACTGAATTATTATAAAAGGAAATAATAGCTCAATTGTAACATTATTACCGGTAATTTACCTAATAATATTAGTATAGCGTACTAATATTAGTTTGAATATTAAATGTAATAATCATAAATTCACGAAATAATAATAAATGAATAAAGAAATAAGGGATCATCCACAAATTGTGAAAGGTGAGATTTGCTCTGCCCCCCCTCCCACTCCCATCTAACTAAGATTTCATAAACCTATAGGGAACGAACGAAATGTTAATATCTTTTATTCATTTATAATAATTATTATTAACAATAATAATTGATACATTTTCGGTAAACTTTTTTCTTAAAATGCAAATTGAGTTTCACAAACGTACAATTTTTGCATTGCTGCCGGGGCCTAAAATGTTGCGTAGTCCGGTACACTTTGTGCAGTCTTTTTGGTTAAAATTTCAAGTATTTTTCTAAAAGTTTAATTATTTTGGTTAAGGTTGAACTATTTTGTTAAAAAGTAATCTTTTTTGGTTGAAAATTTAACTATTTTGCTAGAAAATTTATCTGTTTGGATAGAAAATTCATATTTTAAAGTAGAAAAGTAACCTTCTTTGGTTGAAAATTCATCTTTGTTGGTTGAAAATTACCTTTTTTGTTGAAAATTTACATTTTCAGATTGATACTTAAACTGTCTTCTAAATATTTCGTCCTTTTGGTTTACAAGTTCAACTACTTGGTTTTAAATGCAACTGTTTTGTTAAAAATTATTTTTTTTTTTTATGTTGAAACTCGACTATTTGGTTTGAAATTCATGTTTATTGGTTGCAAATCATCTTTTTCGTTGTTAATTCACATTTTCTGGTTAATAACACAGTAACATAAAAATATCGTTTTTCGGGCCTGCATGTCAGACCATGTTGAATATATGGTTTTTGGGTCGCTGAATCCGAAATCGAGGTCCAAGAAACCCCAGCACGTCAGGGTTCTGACATAACCTCATAAAACCTCATAAATTTTTTTTTTTCAAGTCTGGGGTTCAGACCATGTTCATTATATGTTTTTGGGCTCGCTAAATCCGAATCTGAGGTCAAAAAACCCCAGCAAGTCAGGGTATTGGCACAACCTCAAAAAACCTCATAAAACTTTTTTTCCGAGTCCGGGGGTCAGACCATGTTTACCCCCAGATTCGAAAAAAATTTGTATGGGGGTTTTTGAGGTTATGTCAAAACCCTGACGTGCTGGGATTTTTCGGACCTCGGATTTGGATTTAGCGACACCAAGAACATATAATAAACATGGTCTGGCCCTGGCCCCCTGGGACTTGAACAAAAAAATGGTATGAGGTTATGTCAGAACCCTGACGTGCTGGGGTTCTTTGGACTTCGGATTCGGATCCAGCGACCCAAAAAACATATAGTCAACATGGTCTGACCTCCAGGCCCGGAAAATGATTTTTTTTGTGTGGCTGTGTAATTCAACTTTTTTTTAAGAATTTCGTCTTTTTGGTTTAAAAATTTAACTACTTGGTTGAAAATGCAACTTCTTGTGATTTAATTTTTCTTACACTTTTCTACACTTCTTACACTTTTTATCTTTTCAAGTTAAAAATTCATGTTTTTGGTTGAAAATACATTTTTTTAACTTAAAATTTGACTATTCCATTTTTGGTGAAAAAATGATATTTTTTAGTTGAAAATTCAACTATTTTTATCATTGTAAAAACATATCGAGTAAGTTTATTTACTTTATATAGCACTCGTCTACGAAAAGAGTAGCAAGAAGAATATTTGTAGAAAAAAAAGAAAAATCGTAATATAATATTTTGTATTCTCCATAACTATTACGGTCTCCGAGATTTTTTTCTTCTTATACTGGGTAGCCGCGTCCGGTAGGAAATGTCATCTGGTTCAGTCCGTCGACATTTTTAGTTCTTGAATAAGATCCCTGGTTAATTTTCCAGCCGGAAATGAATGCTGTTTTTTACAGAGAAGAAGACAATTATACTCTTTTATACTGGGAGACGAATACCTCGAAAACGGAAATAAGTTTTAACCAACTAAAAAAATTCGAGGAGACTAATAATCTCTTTATTTAGATCCTTATTTTTTCTTCCACTGACACTTTTCTTTAAATGTTAAACGTAGTAAACTAAAAAATTATAGTACCTGTAGAAAATTATTAGGATTTAAATCCTGAGATTTTATAAACATTTTTTTGCATATATTTTCAGGAAAAAGTGCAATCTTCTCGGAGAAAAGATATATTTGAAAGTTTATGTAATATAGACATAGTACACGAGGCATTCGGTAAACCAAAGAGATAATACACATTATGATCCCTGTGGAAACACTTTACACGTATGCACTCTGTGTTATCTAGTTTCGAGTTTGGTTAAGTTTCACCATGTTTTAGCAGACGAGACATTAGATAACTACAGTTAGAACGTTCTTCTGCCGTGAAGAAGAGGATTACATGTGCACGGTTTACATAAGCTTGAACAACACTTTACAGATATTAAAATTTCAAAATCTGACCAATAAGTCTGCTAATATCTACTTATTGTAATATACGAGTATATTGACAACATTAAATCACTCGTCAAAAACCAACATGGAGTAATCCTTATTACGCCTTATTACGCATTATTACGTCCTATTACGTCCTATTACGACGTATTACGCATTATTACTCATTATTGCAGCGATATAATTGACTAGCTTTCCAGAAGCTTTAATGAGAAAAAAGATTTTTTCCACGAAGGAATTTTCATTTGTTCCATTTATTTATACTATTTATTATTAACAATAATAATCGTTAAATTTTTGCTGAACTTTTTTCTTAAAAATAAATGCTAAGGTACTATTAAAACAGAGTAAAGAAACACTTACTCAAGTAAAAACTATTAACAGTTTTGTATTTAATAAATCAATTGTTTATAGCAATTATTAAATCAATTATTAGCTGAAAATCTTGATAAAATGTCAGCATTAACTTACTTTCGACAGAAATTATTGCAAAAAACGAAAATTTCCACGAATGAACGTTCCTTTGGGACATTTGTTTAATATATTTGTTATGAAAATTTAAGTATATTCCCTGATAACAATTGTACATCTAATACAAAATGTAAGGCATTTTGGGTAAGAAGTTAGTATTTTTAACATTTGTGCACTATACTTTAGTATTTGTTTATATAAATTGTTTATAACAATTAACTTGTACACTCGATTAACTATTTATATTTCTTTAGTTTAGTAGTACGCATTAATTCTAATCAATACTGAGTTTGTTGAAGTGATTCTTAACTAAGAATAAATATGAAACGCTTTAAAATCCTAAGATTTCAAGACGTATATTGATTTTTCAACAAAATAGGGGAATTTTCAACCAAAATAGATTTTCTACCAAAAAGAGATGAATTTCCAATCTAAAAAGACGTCTTTTTAATCAAACAGTTGCATTAACAACCAAATAGTTTATCTTTGAAGCAAAAGAGACGAATTTCTAACATAATATTTTTTAACCGAGAAAGATGAATTTGCAATACAAAAGGACAATTTTGTAACAAAACAGTTGAATTTTCGACCAAAAAGGTGACTTTAACAAAATAGTTAAATTTCCAACAAAATATTACAATTTTTAACAAAATAGTGAAATTTTTAAAGAAATAGTCGAATTTTCAACCTGAAAGATGCATTTTCAACCAAGAAGTTGAATTTTCAGCTAAAAAAGATAAGTTTTCAGCCAAAAATGAAATAGTTCAATTTTCAATTTTAAAAATTAGTTTTCAACAAAAAAAGAAAATAATTTTCAACTACTTGTATTTAACGAAAAAAGAGAAATTTCTAAGAAAATAGTTGAGTCCTCAACCTAACAGATGAATTTTCAACAAAGAAGATTAATTCTCTACCCAAAAAGCTGAATTTTCAACAAAAGAGCTAAAAAGTTCAAGCTAAAAAGTCGAATTTAAATCAGACGGTTGACCTTTATATCAATTGGTTATTTAATTATCAGCTACAAATATTGATTAAATATCAGTATTGATTGCCTCCGACAGAACTTATTGAAAAAAACGAAATCATCTACGAAGAAACGTTTTTTTGGGGAATTTGTTTGTTGAAGATTCATCTTTTTTGGTAGAAAATTTGTCTTCTTAGTTAAAAATTCAACTATTTGGTTCAAAATTAAGTTTGTTATTGAAAATTCAACTGTTTTGCAGAAATTTCATCTTTTTGGCCTAAAAATTGAAATTCTTTATTGAAAGTTTTTTCTTTTTGGGTTAAACATTTTATTATTTTGAAAGAAAAATTAAACTATTTGGTTGAAAATTTACCTTTTTTTTTAGAAAGCTCTTATTTTTGCTTGAAATTTCGACATTTTGAATTGAACTATTTTTTCCTTATTGACTGAAAAATCCTTCTCGGGTGAAAATTAAACTGTTGCTGATAATTCATCTTTTTAATATTGAAAATTTATCTCCTTTGTAGAAATTTCATCTTTTTTGGTTAAACATGCAACTTTTTTCTTTAAAAGAATCTATTTCAGTTCAAGATTCAAATATTTTTTTGAAAATTTGCGTTTTTTGGTTCAAATCAAATGCTTTCGATTTAAAATGAAAATATTTTCTTGGTTAAAATATCAAGTATTACAATTATTGGCGAGAATTCATTCATATTTTTTGGTTGAAAATTCAACTATTTGGTTGAGAGTTGAACCATTTTTTAAATTCATAAGAAACAGCAAAATTTCATCAAACTCCCCCTCCCCACAAATTGTCACTTTATTTTTGGATGACTCCTAAATAAATTCACGAAAAAAATTTAGTCGGCAAAAATTACGTAAGAAGGACGGGGGAGGTCAAAACTTACGGACCCTAACAAAGGGTCATGGTTTAAAATTTCAGAAAAAACTTCACTTAATTCATGCCATTATTAAACTTTCATCCTTAAAGTCGAAATATCTATAACCAATTTTTCGATTTGTTTTTAAATTAACAAGTTACATTTTTTGGAACTTTTCAAAAACTTTTTAAACAAATTTTTTCCTAGTTTAATCAGCTGATGCAACATTTGTCTGAAGAACTCATCTCATATCGACCTTTTCCAACCCCTTTTTTTTCTATCCCAGATAAGTGGTCATTTCGCCATCTTCATTTAAGTGGGGACTTAAACCTCGGGGCTTCCATTCTGAATAACGTTTGTGATCAGTTAAATTTGAAGTTACGCTTCCACTTTAATTTCAAGTGAAGTACTTTCAACCCATTCTTAGGGGAGAGTAAACATGAAAGTATATCCCTGCGATTCCGCATATTACGTTTAGTAAGTCATTTTTTGAGCAATGATTTACTTTTTTATAAAATCCTCAAATTTCGCCTTTGTAAATTGTATATTTTTAGTAGCGTATCCTTTTCCTTTATTTGGTTTAGAGAAACACAATGTATTATTTACATGCGGGGAAATTGGCACTAGAGTTGACAGTTCTACCCTTGACTGGGCGATAAAAGTCCGCGGTTTCTTGTCGATTGAAACTTCCTTTATAAGTTTACTGTTTCCAATTCATAAAACTTTTATCTCGTAGCACAAGTTCCATTCTTCGCGAAAGGATCAAAATCTTTGTAAATAATTCATTCGTCGCAAGGTTTCTTTAGGATTGTAAAAATATCTGGAAATGAAATTGGCACCTGACCTTTAACAGGGTGCCTACTAACCGGAAAGCCGGTAACAATCCGGGAATTAAAATAATACCGGGGAAAACCTGGAATTAACCAGGAATAAAAATTCCAGCCGGGAATCACAATCAAAGTTTTGGAAACGGTGATTTTTTTATTAATCGTGATAACAAGGCAAATCAATTTGAATGTTTATCTTTTTCTTAAAAAGTTGTATTACGAAGTTTTTGCACTATCCATTTTTTAAATCAAACTTTCCAAATAATTTTATTTTTAAAAACTTTTATTCATGATAAAATTTATTCCATAATGTTTCTCAACATTATTTATCAAAGGGAATATTTTAATTGTAAATGACTTCATAACAATGGAAAATAATTTTGTTGTTAATTTCGCTACCAAATTAAATGTAAAATAATTAAGCTTTTATTTTTAAAGATTAATCTTAATTTTTGAAGATTTCAAAATATGTCGAAAAAGAAACTAAAAAATATTAAATTTTGCTGGATTTTAAAGTTTGTTAGAAAAATACAATTATTTCAAAAGAAATATTAATTTTTAAATAAAATTTAAAACGATTTTCAAAAATTTCAATAAATTTCTAAAAGCATAAAAAAATCTACAAGATTTTAGGGCAATTATTGTTGTAATTTTGAAAGATTCATCAAAATTTTAGCAAAAATTCGAATCATTTAAATCTTGAGAAGATTTTAAGACATTTTACGAACTGTCTACTGTTACGAAAATTTCCGTAGGATTAACCCCTTTTCCTTTTCCGGCTCGTTCAGTGCTAACGCTACAGAAAATTCCGTAATACTAGTAAGTTCCAACATTTTCAATGATTTTCTGAAATTTTGAAAAAGAATATTATTATTAATAAGAGTTTAAAGCAAAATTTTTGAATTTTGCAAGATTATAAAATTTTAGAAAAAATTCGAGTAAGTCAAAAGATTCTAAAACAATTCAAAACTTGAAAAGATTTAAAAAAATCTGAAACAGAATGACACCTTCAAAGAATTTCAAAAAACTTCTAAAAATGTCCAAAAAATCTAACAATAATTTTTTTTATTAATTTTTAACTTGTTTTACTTGTAATTACTTGTTTGAAAATGATTTTTTGTTGTTGAAAATTCATATTTACAGATTAAAAATACAATTTTTCGTTTACAAATTCAACTATTTTGTTAAAAATTGGTCTTTTTTGGGTGAATATAATTTATTACCTTTTTCCTTGACAATTTACGTTTTTTTCTTGAAATGAAGATTCATCATTTTAGTTGAAAATTCGTATCTTTGGTTAAAAATGTAACTATTTTATTGAAAATTCGTCTTTTTTGGTAGAAAATTAATCTTCTTGGAAGAAAATTAATCTATTTAATTTAAAATTTAACTATTTTGTTTAAAATTAGCATTTTTATTAAAAAATCATATTTTATAGTTAAAAAATTAAATTATTTAGTAGAAAATTTCTCTCTTTTGTTAAAAATGACAGCTATTCTGGTTTGAGTAAGTTATAGAAGTGTTGAAAAGATTCAAAATAATTTAGAACTTGTAAAGGTTTCAAAAAATTTGAAACAAAATGTAGATTTTTGAAGATTTTGAACAAAAAAATTAAATATAGTTTTTAATTTCTTTGGTACTATCGATTAATTATTGATTAATTATTAAAGGGTGATTACAAAAAAAGAATTATAAAAAGTATTTATTTTAATACTAAGTGAATTTTACATTAACTATGTTATAAACACATGTAATTCTAATGAAACTGTCCTAATAAAAGATTAGCAAAGTTTTTTTCCATAGACTATTTGATAATTAATCATTAATTAATTAATTAATTTATAGCTAATACGAAAGATATTAAAAATTACACCGAAGAATTATTTACCAACTATTTCATATATGATACGATATCACTATACATAAAATTACACATAGGAAAACCTTATCTTAATACGTTTTGTTTGTACTTCTAGTAAGAGGAGGCATGATATTTACAACCAGGAAAAAATGGGAGAAAACTGGGAATTTAGTGGGCGAACATTATCAGACATTCTGCTTGATTTTTACGTTCTAGAGATTTAAATTGACTCGAACATAAAAAATATTTTGTGCTCAAATAACATAACTTGAAAAACATTTTTTCTCTGACAAGCTAGAATTTGGAATCCTCTCATTTTTTTAAATTCTGAAGGACAACAATAACCAGCGCGTATGTCATGGATCGGACCATGTTTGCCTTGTAATCGCATTGGCGATTTCACGAATGAAAAAGGACCCACGTTTGGACATCGGCGGATATATAAAAGCCCCCCTCGAGTCGGGCGAACACAAATCCAAGTTGCATTGATCGCAAAACGAAGCTCTATCGAAAGCTGTCCAGATATACATATGTGTACTATATAGGCGTGCTATTCAATTCTATACATACATGGATTCATGGGGATATATCTATATATAATAATGTGTATATAGGTACGAAGGGAGTACCTATCGAACGGGTAACAATGACACGGTCATTAAACATGATCGGCCTCGAGACTGGAGGATCCCTGATTCCCTGGCAAGAACTGGTCATAGGGCATAGATAATCTTGCCCAATCGCTTAATGCTTCGTTTCATTCTCAAGATGTCATGTGAATCAATTTAGGTCGAGTCAATTGGTCGGAATTCCAAGGAAATCAATTTTAAAGAGGCCAATTCAAGCGATTATTATGTCTCCAAGCCAACCAATGTTATTGGGACAGTCCACGACTCGTCCTCACACGTGTTTCAGGACGAGATCGTACGCTCGGTCTGGCTGTTGTGAAACCTATATCCATGAAATGATTGATACTGGTGGATGTCGGTTGGACTGGCAGTCCAAACTTATTGTGTAATCCAACAAAATTTTTCCGTTTTAAAAAAAATTGCTCCCTTCCTTCTGGCCTCTTCAAAACAAGGTTATTATTAATTTATAGCATGAATAACTTCATGGATATAAGTCTTCCTCAGTAAGGAAAATACTAGACCGGTAACAGTGCGCTGGTGATGGGGGACTGCCTGCTGTCACCACCGGTGGTGACTAGGGTCGGACTGTACGTACGATATCGTCCAGAAACAGGTATGAGGACGAGTCGTGCATCGCCCCTTCGGGAATCCCTGACCTTTTTCACCTGAATCTTGAACCCTAGCCTTTGACATCTGACTTCAACCCCTGATCTTTGACTTAGGAGCCGTCAATAAACTACGTTACCAATCTTGGGCTATTTTTAATCCCCCCCCCCCCTCCCATTAGCTAAGCCCGGATTTCACGTTTAATCTGCGTTTTTTCGCGTTTCTATTGAATTCAATTACCAATATGCCTACTCGTAAGTGAACGTGAGGTGAACTATAAGCTTCGGTAATGAATCAACAACAATTAAAAATATTACAATGTCAGACTTAACAGTCCAAAATTCTCTCCAAGCAGGGGAACTAGGTTGATTTTTCACGGAAATAGGAGAATAATTGGGGAATATACTCTTTTAAATAAAATTATTGTTTATAACAGATTGAATTCAATGCAGAACGCTTTAAATTTAGAAGACAGTGGCATTAACTATCAAATAGTTGAACTTTCAAGCAAAAGAGATGAATTTTCAACAAAACAATTCAACTTTTAACTGAATAGCTAAATTTTCAAGCCAAAAAGACAATTTTTTTCGAAGATAGTTGAATTTTCAATGAAAAAGTTCATTTTCAACCAGGAAAGATGAATTTTCATCCTAGAAAGACGAGATTGGCATTAAAAGATGAATTTTCAGTCCAAAAAGACGAATATTTAATCAAAGATTTGAATTTTCGACCAAAAAAAATTAATTTAACAAAATGATTGAATGTGCAACAAAATAATTAAACTTTCAACAAAAAAGATGACTTTATAACCAAATAGCTGAATTTTTTACTCACAAGGATGAAATTTCAACCAAATGGTGGAATTTTCGAACAAAAACGATTTAAATTAACCAAAATCAGTTGCATTTCATCCATATAGTTGAATTTTTAAACCAAAAAGACGAATTTTTTAGAAGAGAGTTGAATTTTCAACAAAAAAGTTTATTTTCTACCACGAAAGATGAATCTTCAACCAAAAAAAAATGACTTTTCTACATTAAAAGATGAATTTTTAACAAAACAGTTGAATCTTTGACCAAAAAAAATTATTTTCACAAAATGGTTGAATTTGCAACAAAATAATTAAACTTTCAAAAAAAAAAATGATGTTATAACCAAATAGCTGAATTTTTTACATACAAGGATGAAATTTCAACCAAATGGTGGCATTTTCGAACAAAAACGATTTAAATTTAACTAAAACCAGTTGCATTTCATCCACATAGTTGAATTTTCAAACCAAAAAGACGAATTTTTTATAAAAGAGTTGAATTTTCAACAAAAATGTTAATTTTCTGCCACGAAAGATAAATTTTCAACTAAAAAAGATGACTTTTCTACCATAAAAGTTGAATTTTTAACAAAACAGTTGAATCTTCGACAAAAAAAAATTATTTTAACAAAATGGTTGAATTTGCAACAAAATAATTAAACTTTGAACAAAAAATATGACTTTATAACTAAATAGCTTAATTTTTTCGATACAAAGATGAAATTTTAATCAAATGGTGGAATTTTCGAAAAAAAACGATTTAAATTTAATTAAAATCAGTTGCATTTCATCCACATAGCTGAATTTAAAAAAAAAAAGACGAATTTTTTAGGAGAGAGTTGAATTTTCAACAAAAATGTTCATTTTCTACCACGAAAGATGAATTTTCAACCAAAAAAGATGACTTTTCTGCCATAAAAGATGAATTTTTAACAAAACATTTGAATCTTCGATCAAAAAATATGATTTTAACAAAATAGTTCAATTTTCAACAAAATGATTAAACTTTTAACAAAATAGTTTTATTTTTTTTTAAATAACTGAATTTTTAACTTACAAAGATGAATTTTCAACAAAGAAGATTAATTTTCTTAAAATTACTCTTAAAAAAAAACAATTTTTATTCAGTTCAATTAAATAAAGAAAGACCAATTTTTAATAAAAAAGTTAAACCTCAATTAAAAAGATGAATTTTAAACAAAACATGTAATAGTTGATATTCAAATAAAAAATATAAGTATTTTAAATTAGAATCAGTTGAATTCAACAACAAAAATTTCAAAAAAATAATTGAAGCCTCATCTGAACAAAAATTAATTTTCAACCAACAGTTGCATTTTTAGCTAAAAAAGATTAAGTTTCAACAAAGAAGACTAATTTTAGAATTGAACTAGTTGAATTTTCGACTGAAAAAGGTCAATTTTCAATTAAAAATACCATTTTTCAAACAAAAATGTAATATTTATAGTTTCAGTTGAAAAAATTAATTCTGAACCAATAAAAACAAATTTTCAACAAAATATTAAAATTTTCAATCAAACAGATGAATTCCGAACTAAAAATATAATAGTAGACTTTTCAACAACAAAAAATTAACTTTGAACAAGAAAAGGTTGGATATTCTTATTGGTTTCTATTCATTCAGTTCGCATTTAAGTGAAAAAAACGAGAAAAAGGGGAAGTTTTTTGATAACGGGGGAAAAGGAAGAATTTTGGAAAAAGTGGTAAAGAGGGGAATAGCGGAAAGAGTGCGAAGTTTGAAAAAGTGATTTTCAAACTTATTAAGTTATTATTGAGCTGTACCGTCGCAGGGGCATCTTTTGCAAAATTCGTAAATTTGTTAAAAATATATCACCAGGAAGCGTACTAAACGTTAGCTAAGTTCGTAACGTTCCTTCCACTGACTCCCTTCCTCCCTCAAATTGGTAAAGTTTTTTGCGAATAATCACCTTTGACACCTTATATGTGACCCCTCCTCTTTGAATTAGACACTTGACCTTTGACCCCTGACCCCTGTTTTTGGCGTCTCACTTTTCAACTCTGAACTTCGACACCCTAAGCTATGTCTCGAGACCTTTAACCTAATACACTTGACCCTTGGAGCCCTTCCTCTGACCTTTGGCATTTGACCCATGCCCCATACATACATATATTGATTAGAAGTTCGAACTCGAAAGTTCATTGCCTCACTACCCCATTCGGGTAGTGTTTCTAGGTGGATATTTACTACCAATGTGGGCCCACCACACCCACGACAGGCCAACAGCACGCAGTATTCCTAAACGGTCACCCATCCAAGTACTAACCGAGCCCAAAAATGCTTAACTTCAGTGATCTTACGAGAACTGGTGTTTTCAGCGTGGTATCGCCGTTGACCCATGCCCCATAGTAGGAAATATCGAATAAACTTACATGTTCTAAATTGATATAAATTTAGTGAATAATTTCTTGTGTAATAGCTATGGAAAGATGTTTTCTCTGCCTGTCAGAGGACTTGGAGAGAATTCCAAAGAGAGCACTTCTCCTGAGGCTGAGCATTGCTAATTGCGAGTGTCTTAAATGCTGAGAGGAATGAGGAAACGAGGGTGGAATGAAAGGGGTTGGTAAAGTGAAAGTGGTAGTTGTGCGGGAGGGAATCCGCAGACAATCAGCGAGGCATATTTCATAACCAGCGACCCGTAACCTGGCAATTTTGTCGATAGGATGAGTAAGTTGCCGGACGCCTTCGAAATTGAATCCACAATCGAATAAGAAATGCTTCACTGCTTTAACGTATGCATTGCTTTGAACCACCGGTCAATGTCCTCATCCCATCTATCACATTCCTACTTTTCTTCTTCTCCTTTATTTTTTTCTCTTTTCCATTTTCTTATAGGTTTCAATAGGTAAAGAAAAAAGTGTACACATCTCATGAAATTCAAAACGGGAATAGCAAACAAAATAATATTAGCATTATTATTATTATCATGGCTCTGTCTAGTCGTTCCGAAAATTGGGGGAGTTGGAAAAGGGGATGAACTAGTCATCCCGAAAAGTCGGGACGACTAACCAAGCTTATGAAAAATATTGGACTAGTCATCCCGAATTTCAGGACGACGAGACACTTTGTATTATTATTATTATCGTTTTACCTTCGAGCCAAATCAAGGAATAATATGGGATAAAGGAATTGATATCGTATGGGTAAGTAAGGGATTTGCAGGGGAGGAGATAGATTTTAGATCCATCGAGAAATCACGTGTTGCTTATTCAAACTACATGTTCATCCCGCAACACTGAGCCAACGAAGGTGGCTGATCAATCTCTCTAGCCCATAGGAAGATCCATACTGTTTACCCCAGCCACATCCACTAAGGACTAAGTTAATCTCTATAAGAGAGCATATTAGTATTAAAATATTACAAGTTAAATGAATTATCGTACAGTAAATTATTTTGAGATTAGAAGATGCTGAATTGGGAAAATGTTATGAAAGATCTGAAAGGTTTAAGTACCAAAAGGCGAGTGGTTCGCCAATTAGTACGCTCGAGCTAATAAGTCTTACCTCAAAGCAGGTGAACATTGGCTCGTGTTTGCGGATAAGTTCTAAGGATTGCGTTCACAGGCTCTCTTGAGGATCCACCAGAGCGTTAAAGCGTCAAGTCATAACCACCCTAGAGTGGAGTTGCAGACGTTGACAAAGAACCTTCAAACAGACTTTTGCTTTGCTCAAGAAAACCATCAAGGATACCTTGAGGGATTCGATTGTTTCTCCTAAATAGAGGTAATAATCCAATCACAGTAAATTTGAGTTTATCAAATTAATCCCGAAATTTAATGAAAATGATATGCATCCACCAAGTGTCAATTGTTAGGTCACAACTTAGTCAAGACCATCTATACTTTGAAAACTAAGCCTTCGACAAAATTTCCAAAATTTGTTTAAACGAAAAATCTTGAGTTTCGACGAATACTTGAACTACGTAAACTTAAAAAAACACTTTTCGAAAATAAACTTCAATAATCTACAGAATTTTTCTCCCACCCTAAAATTCAAAATTTTCTGAAATATTCCACGTTAATCCAAGGAAATTGTAAATCTTCCAGAAGTAGAAGTCAAAACTAGGTAAATCTATAGAAACACTTAAAACAAAAATTAATTTCCAGCGTTGAATATTATTGTTATTTTTTTGTTGAAAAGTAATTTTTTTAACGAAAAATTTAAGTATTTTAGTTAAAGATTCATTATATTAGTTGAAAATTCATATCTTTGGTTGAAAATCTAACTAATTTTGGTTGGAAGTTCATTCTTTTTTGTTAAAAAATCTATTTGGTTGAAGATATAATCATTTTGTTAAAAAATCCAACAATTTTTATTTCATTTTTCATTTCAGCCATTTTTCTATGAAAATAAATCTACTTTGTGGAAAATTCATCTTTTGGGGTTTAATATTACTTTTTTTGTTGAAAATTCATATTTGCAGATTAAAAATTCAAAATCAAATGTTTTGTAGAAAATTCACCTTTTTGGATTGAAAATTCAACAATTTGTTTTATTTTTTTTCCTCTCTCGACTGAAAAATGTTTCATGGTTGAAAATTCATCCCTTTAGGTAGAAATTTTAAATCTTTGGCAAAAAACCAACTTTTTTTGGTTGAAATTCATCTTTTTTAGTTCAAAATTTCACTGTTTAGTTGAAAATTCTTCCTTCATTTTGTTGAAATATCGTCTTTTATAGTATAAAATTAATCTTCTTGGATGAAAATTCATATTTTTGTTTGAAAATTAAACTCTTACGTTAAAAATTCATATTTTTGGTTAAAGATTCATTATTTTTATTAAAAATTTATCTCTTCAGTTGAAAAATGAACTAATTTGTTGAAAACACATTTATTATTTTCAGGAAATTTATCACTTTTAGTGGAAAATTCAACTATTTGGTTGAAAATTTGTCTATTTTAGTTGAAAATTCAACTATGTGGTTAAAAATTCATGTACATTTGGTTGAAAAATGTTTTTTTTTTATACAATATTATTCTTCTGGGTTGAAAATTAATATTTTTAGTTGTGAATTCAACTACTCGTTCGAAACTTGAACTAATTTTTTGAACATTCATTTTTTTTTGGTTGAAGATCCATCATTTTAGTTGAAAATTCATATTTTGGTTGAAGATTCAGTACTTTTTTGAAAATTTATCTCTTCAGTTGAAAAATGAACAATTTTGTTGAAAATTCATTTTCTGTTGTTAGAAAGTGTATCATAGTTAGTGGAGAATTCATGTATTTGGTGAAAATGTATCTTTTTTAGTTGAAAATTCAACTATGTGGTTAAAAATTCATGTATATTGTTAACAAAATTTTGTTTGTACAATATTATTCTTCTTGGTTGAAAATTAACCTTTTTGTTTGTGAATTAAACTATTTCTTCGAAACTCAAACTCCTTTTTTGAAAATTAATTTTGTTGGTTGAAAATTCATCATTTTAGTTGAAAATTCATATTTTGGTTGAAGATTGAACAATTTTGTTGAAAATTCGCTTTTTTAATAGAAAATTAATTTTTTTCCAACTAAAAATGTAACTATTTCAGTTCAGGATTTATAATTTTAGTTGAAAATTCATCTCTTCGGTTACTGAATCTAACCATTTTTGGTTGAAATATAGTTCTTTTTCGTTGAAAGGTCTACTTTTATATTTTTGTTTGAGGCTTCATCTTTTTTTTTGTAGTTGAAGATTGATCTTTTTTGGTTGAGAATTCAATTACTTTGTTGAAAATTGATCTGTTTTAGTTGAAAATTAAACTATGTGTTTATATAACATGTATTTCATTGAAAATTCAACGTTTTCTAAAAGGTTTTCTGTGAGTCCTAAGAAGTTATAAATCTTTCAGAAGTAGTAGTCGGAACTTGGTCAATCTAAAGAAACACTTTTAGAATAAAAAAATTAATTTCCAGAGATATGAATAAGGTTGTGTAAAAATTAATTTTGGATCTGAAAAAGTGGATTATTTTAATCCCCTTTGAATCATAACCTTTGAATCATAAGGACATTAATATACGACAAAAACTTCTTACAAATTTCTTTTTTTTGTATGTATTGGGGGAAAAACTCTAATTCAAAATGGATAAAATCGATACCACTTAGAAAATTGTCTCCTGGACTTGGAGTTGGATAGAGAACTTTAAATTAGTTCCATCCCGTATTTGAAACCACGACTTTCAGTTCACCAGGTTATTAATTTACTTCGGCGAAGTACGAAATTTACAGTCTCATGTAGGGTATACGTTCCCATTTATATAGAGAAGGCAAACCCATGGAAATTAAGCGAAACTAAACACCGAAGGTAACTTATAACGAGAGCTGTTGGAGCCCGTAAACAGTCCTCTGAATTATATGTTGCTCGAATATCACCAATGCAATGATCAAAGCTTTTGGAAACGCAATCTAAAGTAGAAAAGCTTTCTCATTTCCCATCTCTCAATTTACGTTTTGATACTTTAAACTTTAAGCTTTAAACTCAAAATACATGTTCCAATTTCGATTTTATTTCAACGAATTACAAATTGGATTTAAATTCTCATACATATTCATTTATTTAATACAAATAATTGGGTATTCATATGTAATATGCACGTAATATGAATACTATTTTCTAAATTCGATTTCAGTTTATGCGAGGAGTTAACTACTCAGATTTTTGGGATAAGTAGGTTGCGAAATTGCAAGATTTATTCACATATATGAGAATAAAATATGTTATGAGATTGCTAGAGACAGGATAGATTTTACAGATTTTGAATAGATTTTTATAGATTTTATTATAGAGATTGCATGGCCCTCACGGAAAAATACTATATATTATAAGATAATCAGCATCTTAATAAATAATAGGAATAAATTAAAAGAAAAACGCAAAGAGTAGGAAAACTACTGAGGAATGATTTATTTTTTGTCATTCATAATCTCATATGGAAGAATACAGAAATAGCGATTCTGCAGAATTAAAGTTTACCCATTTATTTATGTGTTTTTGTTCATTTCAAAGGGTGTAGTTAAAATGATTGTGAATAACCAAATAAACATACATGTTTTCAGAATAAAGAGAAAAATTTTGTTTCAAATTTGGATATATAGCATAATAAAATTGATTTTCAAATAAGATTAGATTCTTAAGTGAAAAGGGAATCTTTTTTGGCTTCCTTTTATGTTTTAGCAAATATGAATTTAATAAAGAGCTTTGCTCAAGACTCTTACCATTTTCCAGCCATTGTCATTTTATCTCTTTTTAGCTCTAATCTCTGAAGTCTCGTTCTCAAGAATTTAAATCTCGAGGCAGAAGAAGCGAAGCGTGCAGAGAGCTTAATAAGAACATCAGTCTATTATAAACTGGAGAAGATTTTGGTTGGTCGTTATTCTTAAGTGATACGTCTTAAGTCCTTAAGCCGAAGCTTCTGCAATTTTCGTAATAGCTACAAAAAGGAGTTGAGGACTCAACATCAAGAATCCTTCAAGAAACCTTCTGAGGATTCATTATATTCTGAAAACAATACTGACAACACTCGAGAATTTTTGTCTGAAAGATCTATAAATGAATTTACCACATTAGTTGCATCTAGATCTATATTTAATTACAAATAACAATTTACATAATGGGAAAGCAACATGCAATTTTCTTGAAAGAGATTTTTATTGTGCATCCTCTGATAAAACTGTCTGAGGACTCCTATTTCCTGTTTCCTTTGTCATTTCAATTTTCTCTATTTTTCCTTACAAGAATGCGCTATAATTGCAGAAATCGTTTATCACTCTTGAGGAGAGTCGATATCAAAGAAAAGAAAGGCATCAAAAGTTTGCTTTCAAATAACGAGCGATTACTAGTGATTCTTGAAAAAAAGTTAGCTAGGGGAAGAGAGAAGTTATGAGAGAGGGAGTGAGAAAAGAGAGAATAAAAAGAAATGAGAAGGAGAAAAGAGGAAGATGTCGAGCATGAGATTATACGAAAGGCTTCTCGAGTGGCTTCATAATAACATCAGGGTAATTGAACAAGAGAGGCCCACATCCTAATTATCCGCGATGACGGGATTGAAAGACCATTATTATTATCAATTACTCCTCCTGTTTGGTAGCCATCAATTTTGTGGTAAATTACACCCTGTTATCATATCACCTTACCGAAACATTCTCGTGCAGTTGATTATAGAATATGGAAATTAACCATAATGGTTAGGCTGATAAGGGTCTATTAAGATTTCAAATGTAATTTATTTTGTATTTGAAGATATTATTAATAATTAGTTCTTTCAAAGTTAGTTTAAAACCCCTTCGATATTTCCTTAATAACAACTAACCATGCCTTCAAGGAACTAGATAACTTTAGTGTAATTTTTATTAAGTTTAACTTATTTCTTGTGAAATATTTGATGATGTCCGAAAAATTTCTTTTAACATCATTGGTAATCTCTGAAATGAATCTCAATCCTATTTATAAATAGGTACACTCTTCATGCTCATTTTACTTGACACATCCTTGACCACGCCCATTTTATACGCCCACATTTCTTAACCACCGCCCTGAGACACACCCAATTTTCTCAGCATGTTAGCCACACCCAATTCTTTGATCTGACATCCTCCATCATACAGTTTTAACACTCTTCTATAAATTAAGACCGTGTCTAAACATTCGGATAGTCCGTACGTTTATGTATGTTTATAACACGGTCGTGTCTAAACTTACGGACCTGGCAAGGGGAAGGGGTGTAGGCACTAATGTTATTCATGGTTAATCACCTTTGTCTATTATTCACGCCTACTTTCAATGGACATGCTTTTTAGGCACGCCCACTTCCATTGACCCATTTGCAGATAATTAAAAATAAAATGAAGCTTAAGGGGCCGTCCATAAACTACGTTACCAATTTTAGATTATTTTGACCTCCCCCAAGCCCCCTCTTGGACAACTGTAGTTTTGTCTTTACCCCCTCCCCCCACCGAAAACTAACGTAGCCCAAAATTATCTCTAAGCAGGGGAAAAAGAACAATTTTTCACGAAAATAGGGGAATAAATTCTTTCAAATAAAATTAATGTAAATACCATATTGAATTCAATATGAAACACTTTGAATTTGTAAAATATCAAATCGAAATATATTGCATTATCAACAAAATAGTTTAATTTTGAATCAAAAAAGATTTTCTACCAAAATAGATGAATTTTTAACCAATAAAGATTAATTTTATACCATAAAAGATGAATATTTTATATAAATGGACGAATTTTCAACAAAAAATATGAATTTTTAGCTAAAATGATGAATCTTCAATAAAAAAATGAATTTTTCAAAAAGTATTTAAAGTTTTAACGAAGAAGTTGATTATTCAACTAAAAAAGATCAATTCTCAACAAAACATCTAATAGTTGATATTTTGAAAAAAAAATTTTTTTTTAAGTAAAAAACAGTTGAATTCAATCAAAGAAGACGAATTTCTAACAAAATTGTTGAATTCTCAAGTAAAAACGATTAATTTTCAACTGAGCAGTTGCATTTTTAACGAAGAAAGATGAATTTTTAACCAAATAATTGAATTTTCAACTAGAAAAGATCAATTTTCAATTAAGAATATATAGTGACATTATATATTTTTATTTATAGTTGTAAAATTAATCCTCAATTAAAGAAAAAGAACTGTCAACTAAAATGAGGAATTGAAAAAAATGAATTATCAACAAAAGAGTTCAACATTCAACCCAAAGCATGATTTTTTAACGGAGAAGATTAATTTTATAAAAATGAAATAGTTACATTTTCAATCAAAGAGATAATCGTGAACAAAAAAATGATTTTTCAACAAAATAGTTCCGCTTTCAACCAAGTATTTGAATTTTTGACCAAAAAAGATTTCTTTTTTTATAAAATATTTGCATTTTCAACAAAATAATTTAATTTTCAACCGAATAGTACAATATTTTTAACGAAACGAGATGAATTCCGAACCTAAAATATAAGCAGATTTTTCAACTAAAAATGGACTTGTTCATTCAGTTCGCATTAAAGCAAAAGAACGACAAAAAGGGGAAGTTTCTATAGACCATGGGGGAAAACAAGAACTATTTAAAAAAGGAAAATAGGGGAAAGAGATTGAAGTCTGAAAAATGAAATTAATTTGCAAACTTATTATTGAACTGTACCGTAGCAGGGTCATCCTTTGCAAAATCTGCAAACTTTGTTCAAATTTATCATCAGGAAATGTAGTGAATGTTATCTGAGTTCTTAACATTACTTCTACTGACCACTCCTCCCCCTGTTACCAACCGTAGTTTTTGGCACTACCTCCCTTCCCCCATTGGTAACGTAGTTTGTGAACGGTCCCTTATCTCTTGATGGAAGAATCATATCCAATCGATATTTCCCACTATTTTATTTTATAAGGTTCGTTTGCACTCTGCCTGTATGGAAGAGGCCCTATTAACGCTGTGCACTCAGGATCTGGTGGATTGTTTCTCATCCCATTTCATTCACCACGCCCATTTAATTTACTTCGTCTATTATCCCCTCCCATTTTCATCGACCACGTGCATAGTAACGCCCACTTTTATTGGCCATACCCATCAGGAACACCCACTTATCTTGGCCCTGTTGCAGATAAATACAAATAAAATTAAGCTTTATCTTTTAATGAGAAAATGCTACCAAGTCGATATTTCCAACTGTTTTATTTCGTTAGGTTGGCTTTCACTCTGAATGTATTGGGATAGACCCAATTATCGCAGTTCACTCGCTGCACTGAATTCAGATTCTGATGGACGGTTCCTCATTCCATTTCATTCACCACGCCCATTTAATTTACTCCGTATATTATCCCCGCCCACTTTCATTGACCACGCCCATTAGGAATACCCAAATTCCTTGGCCTTTTTGCAGATAAATCAAAATAAGTTTTATCTGTTGATGAGGGAATTCTACCCAGTCGATATTTTCCACTGTTTTATTTCGTTAGGTTCGTTTGCGCTTTGTATGTATTGGGATAGGCCCAATTATCGCTGTGCACTCGCTGCAGTGGATTCAGGTTCCGGTGGATGGTTCCTCATCCCAGGAGGGATGCAAGCTGGCCTTCTGGATTCTCTGGAAGGAAACCAGAGATGCTACTGGAGGATGGGAAGAACGTGGAAGCTCGAGACCATGGGATGGGGTTTTGATGCTATGGAGTTGGGGGTGAAGGGGAAGAGGTCGCCTCCTGGTCACCGTGAGGCGCTTAATTGTGTCGCGCGGAAATACTCAGACAGACGGATTCCTTTAATAATGCGCCCGACGGCGCGCTCAACCGTTCAGCTCCTCTCGACGTCGACGCTCTCTATTCCCTTCACTTCTTATACACATAGCTGACTATCTATGCATGTGTGTACTTATCTACAACTAAATAAAACTGAACGAGAACGGCACGAAGATGTACTCTCAAGGGCTTACTTCCAGGATCGAATCTTTCTCCCAGGATGCATCAGAGACCAGACCTCCCTTCATTCTTTATCCCCCTTGTTTGCAACTGCGGAAAAGTATCAAGAAAAAATGTTTGCTAGATGCTCTGCTGAGTCTCATCATATTTTTTTTGGTCAACCTAGATGCAATCTTTGATATATCTTCTAGTAGCTGACAACGATGGTTATGGAAATCATAACTATCAATGGAAAGAGGGAGCTGAAGACTGAAGAGAAGACTTCTAGATGATTAAGTACTACTTTATTCAAACTTGCAAGCACATTCGGTATTTCCGACAAGATTCATTACAGGGCAAAATGACTTTGATCGTTGGAGCCGAAACTTGCTGGCAAAGGATTGTTCTCTCACATTGTGGCTCTCATCGCATTAACGGGATGAGTTCCAGTAATCGCAGTAAGCGCTTTCACTGGGCCGACATCTCTATCGCACGCACTCAGAATGAATGGTGACGCTGAAGATGCGGAACCGGAAGTTCTCTGCAGTGAATATTGGAACGCAGCCATGGTTATATGTACTCTAAATAACATAACACTCCCGTACACGTTAATGGCTTCGACAGAGATTCCAATTTTGCCGGCAAAACAAAGCAGAAAAAGGAACCATAAGAAAAATTGAAAGGGATAAGATAAACCCCCATTACTGTATTTCATTTGAATTTCTTTTCTTCGACTCTCATCCTTCTTTTAAAATTTCAGAACAAAGTGTTCTTGCAGTTTTTTGTATTACTTATAAAGGAATAGTCCTGGAATGACGAAGCGGCCTTTTATCCCTAACGTAGGTCCCTTGACCTTTGTACTGTCACTTGTCCATTGACCTATAACATTTAACCCTGGCCTTTGACCCTTAGTTCTTATTCTCTGACCTTTGTCCCTGGACTTCTGACCTTTGCCCCTTTACCTCTAGGCATTTACCTTTAACTCTTAAGCGTTGAAACCTGACCACAGTCACCTAACCGATCTTGGCCTTTGCCGCCTGACTTTTCACCTTTAAGGGACCGTGCATAAATTACATGAAGTATTTTAGTTTGGGGGGCAGATCAACGATTTTTCTATGGTGTCTTACATTAAATGTGAAAAAAATGTATGTTCACTCAAAAAAATGTCTGGTTAAATCAACCAGAATTCTGGTTAAATATGCCCTTACTATTTTTTCTGGTTAGACTAACCAGAATTATGGTTGAATTAACCAGAATTTCTGGTTAATTTAACCGGAATTCTGATTAATTCAACCATAATTCTGGTTAGTCTAACCAAAAAAAATATTAAGGGCATATTTAACCAGAATTCTGGTTGATTTAACAAGACATTTTTTTGAGTGTTACTTTACCAATAATTGTAAGGGTATTACTTGTAATTTACCTGATTATGTTAGTAGTACCCAGTAATATTAGTATTAATATTAAATGTAATAATCATAAATGCACGAAATAATATTAAATTGATATTTTTCTGAAACATTCAACCCCTTCCCCATGTAAGATACCGTGAGATTGATTAGACCCCCCCCCAATCTCATTCATATTTTATAAACTTAGGGAACGAACATACATATAAAATATAAACTATTATTATAATTATTAAATAGAACTAATTCAACTATTTGGTCGAAATTTGAACTACTTTATTAAGAACTATATTATTGAAAATTCGTGTTTTTTTGTTGAAAATGATGTTTTTCAACTGAAAATTGAACTATTTCATTTTTAGTTAAAAATTTATCTTTTTTAGTTGGAAATGCAACTATTGGGTTGAAAACTCGAATAATTTCTTAAATGTGCAGTCCACAAAAAATTAGCAAAAAGTAGAGGGGGACTTAAATTATTTATGTGACCAATCACAGCGGTGTCTTCCCACCCCTCCACTGGACGTTAGAAAGGGGGAGGGGTGTAAAATTCATTTTTTTTGTGAGAGGGGTATCTACCCGCACTTTTGCCCATTTTTTCTGGACTTAAAATTTAGTCCAATGAGAGATGCCACAATGTGATTTGAAATTTAATCTGTTACGGTTGGAAACTAACTTTTTTGTTGAAAATTCACATTTTGGGTTTGAAACATTAACTATTTGGTAGGAAATTCTACTGTTTGGTCGAAAGTTGATCTACTTTGTTGAAAATGAATTTTTTTTTAGTCATAGATTCATCATTTTGGTCAAAAATTAATTTCTTCCCTGGCGGGCCGAACGAACGGAGCGGATACGCTACAGCGTATCCTCACAGTATCCACATCGTATCCTCTCCGTATCATGCAAGAAAAACTCATTAAAAAAGGAAGATGAACATTTCACATGTTTAAATTCGGATTCTACGTGAAATTCTACGTTAAAAGGTCACGGAGTAATCGCAATAGTTTTTCTTGCAACATTAAAAACTTTAAAAAAATATAATACTTATCGATAACGTGGGCTGAAGGCGACTTCAAACGCATCGTCGACGGATAACGCCTAGTAACTGCTACTGAACGACAATGCGTTTGAAGTCGCCTTCAGCGCACGTCATCGATAAGTATTATATTTTTTTAAAGTTTTTAATGTTGCAAGAAAAACTATTGCAATTACTCTGTGACCTTTTAACTCAAAATTTCACGTAGAATCCGAATTTCAACAAGTGAAATGTTAATCTTTCTTTTTTAATGAGTTTTTCTTGCATGATACGGAGAGGATACGATGTGGATACTATAAGGATACGCTGTAGCGTATCCGTTCCGTTCGTTCGGTCCGCCAGGGAGTGTTTGGAAAAGTACGGTGTGAATTATCTTTGGTTATTTTCTGCCTTAATCTTGAAGTTTTGAAACATTTTTTTGCCTATTTGGCATCAACTGAAAACATTATAGCGGCTATAGCGTATCCTTTCCGTTCGTTCGGTGCGCCAGGGTTTGGCTAAAAATTCGTTTTTTAGTTTAAAATTAAATTTTTTTGTAGAAAGCTCTTCTTTTTGGCTTGAAAATTAAACATTTTATACTCAGTGGGGGGATTATATTGACCCTCGATGAAAATAATTGTTTATAATATTAGATATTTATTTTGATTTTAGGGCCAGAATAAATAATCCAATTATTTTTAATTGAACCAAACGTTTCGGCGCACAATGGTGGCCCTCATCAGTGGTTAATTTTTATTCTAGAAAGGACAGTTACAAAAAAATATTTGTCAGGGACGCAGTGTAAGAATGTAGTTTAAATAAGGAAATTATTTCCAATTTGGTTTAGTACAGTCTTAAATGTCTTTGGTAATGTTTGCACAAAATAAAAAATGTGTGTTGCCCTTACAATAATTGGACAAATCAATAAAATTTGTACTATAATCTAAAAAAGTGTGTTGTCCTTACAATAATTGGACAAATTAATGAAATTTGTAATATGATATAAGGGTCTTGTACAGTCTTAAGTAATAAAAAACTTTGGTAACTTTGGTACAGACCTCAGTAATTGAAAAATGCATTGTCCTTATAACAATTTGGTGAACGTATTTGTTATAAGCAGAAAATAAAATTTACAATGCAATAAAACGAACTGGTAAATGTGAGATTGTCTGACACTAAGTCCAAAATTAACATTCAATGTTATAAACGATTAAAACATTTTATATCAAATTTTTTTTCTCTAATAACTTAAAAATCTTTCTTTGTTGGAAATTCAACTCTTTTTGTAAATTCATCTCTTTTGGTTGAAATTTTATCTTTTTAAGTTAAAACAGTAAGAAACAGAAAGATTGTACCACCCCCGCCCACTTGCAAACAGTGTAACGTTATTTTTGGTTGACCCCTAAATAAATTCACGGAAGAAATTTAGTTGTCAAAATTTACGTAAGATAGGGGGATGGGTGGAAGGCGTCTAAAACTTACGAACCCTGACAAAACGGGGTACGTGGGCCAAAATTTAAGAAAAAAAACTTCACGTAATTTATGCACGGCCCCTAACCTATGGAATTGGACCAATGGCTTCCAACACTTCACCTTTGCTATTTGACCCCTCAAACTTGACTCCTGATTCTTTACGCCTGACCCTTTACCCTTTATTCTTGACCTTTGAGCTCTGAGCTCTGATGTTTTTAAATTTAATTTAGGCAGGATTGAATTATTGTTGGCGTATTTGCATTTCTGAGATTAGTGAATTATCAAGGCCTCCCATTTCTCGACAGTTGCAGCCCTCCAGTTGCGTTATTATTATGAATGTGTGCCATACTACAATGGTTGTCAGCACGTTTAACGTGGCTCTAACCTATCGTGACTGGAAGATGGTCGAAGTACCTCTGGAGTGGAAAATCATGGTGTGCACATATAGCATACATAGGCATATTACGTGGATAAGCATGTGCATTGCATATAAGCATATATAGCATGTGCTTTAATCTAGGCTCTAGCCTGATTTATGTATGACAATGGAACATTGAAATAGGGTCGATGCTCCACTAAATGAACAATTAAATGCTTTCAGACCATAAATCGATTTTGTTTTCCAAACTTCATTGAGTAATCAGGCCTGAATTGTTATAATTTTGAGATTACTGGACAAAATTTGTTGACAAAACTGAATATTATTATTTGAACAGTTCCAAAACATTCAAAATGTTATTATATATGTTTATTCAGGGTTGCTACAGATCAGGAAATTCCAGAAAGTGAGGGAAAGTCAGAGAATGTCAGGAAAAACCTGGCAGAGTCAGAGAATTCTCGATAAACTGAAGATGAAGTTCATTTTATTATTTTGTTCGAAATTGAACAATGTCGTTGAAAAGTTATTCTTTTTGATTAAAAATACGTCTTTTTAGGTTAAAAATGTATTTATTTTGGTAGAAATGGTATATTTTTTGGTTAAAAATCACAATCGTTTGGTTGAAAGTTAATCTGTTTTGGTTGAGGATTCAAACATTCTGTTGAAAATTTCTCTTTTATTGGTGAATTCAACTGTGTTTGGTTTAAAATTCAAATCTTCTTTACTTAAAAATCAGCTATTACATTTTTGGTTGAGAATTCATATTTTTTTGATTAAAAATTCAACTACTTAGTTGAAAGTGGACCTACTTTGTTAAAAATTCATTTGTTTGGTTGATGATTCATCATTTTAGTTGAAAAACCTTTTTTTTTTTGTTAAAAACTTAATCCCAAAAAACTTTTATCCCAACATTCCATGTTGGGATAAAAATGTATGTTCTTCATTGAAAATTCATCTGTTTGGTTGAAAGTCTAACTATCTGGTTACATTTTTTTTTGGTTGAAGCTTTATCATTTTAGTTAGCAGTAATTTCTTTAACTGAAACTTGAACTATTCTATTTTTTGTGAAAAATTGATCTTTTTTAATAGAAATTCAATCTTCTTGGTTGAACATTCATTAGTTTGGTTAAAATTTAATTATTCTGTTGAAAAATTATTTTATTTGATTTAAAATTTCTTTACTGAAAATTTAACTATTATATTTTTGGTTGAAAATTCATTTCTTTGATTGAATATTCGTTTTTACATTCTCATTCTAATGAGAAGGTATTGGTTTTATGTAAAATTTGACATAGTCGGTTTTCATCAAATCTCCACGTTTTGAGACCCCCTGAGCTAGAAAAAACGATTTTTACGAAGGTGTCTGTCTGTAGTCTGTCTGTCTGTCTGTAGCCACGATAACTTTCGAAAAAATGATCAGATTTGATTGAGCTTTGGCACACTTTTTTATGGCCGAAAAATAGAGAACGAGTTCGTTAACCAGCTATTTTGGATGAAAATCCAAAAAGTGAGCACATTTTGAAAATTTTTGAGACCACTTTTTTGGAAGATTTGAAAATTCTATGTACGGTTATTAGTAGTACGCAAAATGACGAACAAAATATTCTTATGACTTTTCGTGATAAAAAAAAATTACTGGAGTTATAGCATTTTCAAAATTCCAAAAAACAAACGAAAATGAACATTTTAAGCCGAAAAACGCACGATATGAAAAAAAGTCAAGAGGAGAAAAACGTTGATTCCTGAAAACCCTATAATATTTTCATAACAACTTTTTGAATTTTTTGAAAAATAAAAAATTCAAATTTTGATCGCACAAAAAATTAATGAAAAATCAAAAAAGCCATTTTGCTGTAAAACTATGCAAGATACCAGAAAAGATCATATCACCAAAATTATGCACCTAAAAAAGATCTACAAATTTCTTATCATTCACTTTTTGATATGACGCGTAGTTTTTGTTTTATTCGTAAAAAACAGCATTGAAAATAGAAAAATCAAATTTTCAGACGAATATTACCAGCTACGAAAAAATGACAGAAACAAAATGTGTTCATCCAAGGAAGAGATACAAATTTATTGTGACTCATGTTTCGATAGGATGCGTGGTTTTTGTTTTATTCGTGAAAATAACATTGACAGTAAAAAAAATCAAATTTTTGAAAAAACAATGCAAGGTACGAAAACATATAAATGAACAAAAATTGTGCATTCAAAAAAGACGTACACACCCGTAATCAATTTTTGTGGTAAGAATATATTCAAAATGAAAAAATTAACTTTTTTGATAAACAGCACAAGCTAAAATAAAATGTTAACTAATAAAATTTGTCGCCTGAATAATATCATTACTTTTCATTTGAAATCAAATACAAATTTAGTAATTTGTATATGAAGATCATATAACACGAAGCACAAAGTGCGCGCTCAGTGTATTTACCAAATCGCACGCCGTAAGGCGCTCAAACTTTTTTGTTTCTATCATACGGTTCAAATGATTTTCAAATCAAATATCGAGCGCGAAGCGCGAGTGTCTGGATGAGAATGTGTTCCTTAAGGTCGATAGAATCTTGAGTAAATAAAGTTCCTTTTCAGTCTAAAATAAAAACAAATTTAACAATCACTTAATATGTAGAGGTTTTGATAATTTTATAATATTTGCAAACAAACTTTTTCTTTTCATCGAAGTTGAACCCGAAGTTCAAAAATCTAGAGGAGCCTAGCGTAAAGCGCGATGCAAATACGCCCGAGCGCGTAGCGCGAGGTGAACACATAATCGAGCGCGAAGCGCGAGATCCAACAGTCGCGCGCTCAAACTTGCGAGCGAAGCGAGCCGCGCGCGAAGCGCGCCATGAGAATGTGCCCGCTAAGCGGGCAGATTTTTTTTATTGGAAATTTATTATTCTAACTGAAAATTCCAATATTTTTTGTTTGAAAATGTATCTTTATTAGTCGGAAATTTATGATTTTTTAAAATTCGTCTTTTTTGGTATAAAATTAATCATTTGGGTTAAAAATTCAACTATGTGGTTAAAAATTCTTTTTTTCGTTGAATATTCATCATTTTAGTTAAAAATTTATTTCTTTTATTGAAATATAAAATATTTTGTTAAAAATTATTTTTTTTTCAGTTGAAAATTAATTTTTAAATCTTAAAAAATAACTATTTCATTTTTGCTTGAAAGCTCATATATTTAGTTAGAAATTCATAATTTTTTATTTAATTCAACTGTTTTTGATAAAAAATTTGAATATTTTTGGTGGGAATATCAACTATTACACTTTTCTTTGAGAATTTATCATTTCATCGAAGATTCATCACTTTGGTTGTGAAACTTTAATAATTTGTTAAAAGTTCCTTTTTTTCTAGGCTAAAAATTAATTTTTTTACTGAAAATTTTATTCTTCTATTTTGGGTTCAAAATTGATCTTTTTGAGTTCAAAACTCAACTATTTTATTGAAAATTAATATATTTTATGTATCTGTATGACATCTTGTCACTAAAAGTGTTTAAAATAAATTAAGAAACAAACATTTTTTTGCATTAACATTATTGATCTCATAGGTGTAAGCTTGTTTTTATAGTTAAAAGAAAAAATCAGAACGGTCAGGGAAAATAAAAAATTGGTCAGGGAAAAGTCAGGGAATTTCGAAATTGGGATTTTGTAGCCACCTTGTTATTCTCTTTCAAGTGTTTGTTCAATTATTCAGCAGCAGGAAATAAAGGAAGTAATAATTCCAAGTATTCTTTAAAACGAAGATTCAACAACTTCTAATCTGAAGATTCTTGGTCTCGTTCCCCATCCAATTTTCTTCCTTATTTTTTTAAATATTTTTTTTATTTCGTGAAATAAGACGCGGTCGTCTTTCCACCCCTGGATTTTTCAATGGTTCAATAAATAAGGGTGAGTGGTCTTTAATTCGGAACCACATTTTCGATTTTAAATTGCGCTTGCGATGAAATGCAAATATATCGAATTTCCACAGCGACGTGACTGTTCATTAAATTCGCCAATTCTGCCGTATTGCAAACAAATTAAGAGCCAAACGCAAAAAGCAGGAGCTTAAGCAATTATTTCGAGCTTTCGAAAACCACAAAGCATTTTAACGGTATAATTATAGTTCCCGAAATTCAATTCCAAACGATACTTTAAAATTATTAGATTTCTGTTTTCTCTTTATTATACTATTTTTCATGAAATGAAACATTTTAATTAATCTGTGATTAATGTGAATCTTCATATGTTAAACAAAAGGAAAAATCTAGAAAACGACTTTAAGACATGTTTGAAAACAATAACTCCGACTAAAAAAAAAGTTAGTAAAAGGATAGTAGCAAGTATTTCCAACTAACCGAGGATACATATTCCAGTCACGATATGAACATACGGACTAGTAGGAATAGATAGAAAATTGGAGATGGTTATATTCATATAAGATCGAATCTATTATTGCAGTGTTGAAAATTTCAATATTCTTTCAATTGATGTTTTATCAATAAAACTCAAGGATGTTGTGAAACAACAACAAATATTTGAAGGCATCTAAAAAACAAAATCTGGAAGTACAAGAACACTGACTTTATTTTTACCTGTATATATTTTTTCTTTTTCTTTCTGATGATTATTGTAAAATGTATTTGAAGGATTATAGCCTGTATCAACTATTTCTTTTGGCTGTTATAGAAGCAAAAAAAAACAACATTTGGTTGAGCCAACCAAATTATTTCGTTGGACCGTTTGGCTGATCCAACCAAAAAGTTTGGTATGCTCAACAACATTTTTTGCGGCCAAAACAAAATATTATGTTGGTTAAACATATATATTTTGTAGAATTAGCCGTATTTGTGTAAAAGCAATATACAGTTATTTGGGTGGAGTAACACTATGGAATAACACTCCCCAATTCCCTGCTTTCCCCCTTTTTCAAAGAATTCCTCTTTTTCCCCCTATTTCCAAGAAAATTCCTCCTTTTTTCATGTTTTCGCTTATAAATGCGAAAATAATTAATAAAAACCAATATGAATATCCGAATATTGTTGGTTGAATGTTAATTATTTTTAAGAGAAAAGTCTAGCATTATATTTTTCGTTCAGGATTCATCACTTTGGCAAACGAAATCTAATATTTGGTTGAAGATTTAACTATTTTGTTGAAGATTAATTTTCTTTTCTGAACATTTAACTAATCCATTTTGGCTTAAAATTGATAGTTTTTATTTGAAACACCAATTATTAAATTTTTCACTGAAAATTCATCCTTTTTGGTTGAAAATTCAAGTACTTGGTTGAAAGTTTAACTACTTTGTTAATAATTCATTATGATGGTTGAAAATTGAACTAATTTGTTGAAAATTCGTTTCCTGTTTTTGGCTGAAAATTAATTTGTTTTTAACTCGAAATTTAACTATTCTACTTGGTTGAAACTTGATCTACTTTGCTAAATATTCATTTTATTGATTGAAGATTTAAGTAATTTGTTGAAAATTTGTTCTTTTTTGGTTGAAAATGATTTTTTTAGTTGAAAATCAAACTATTCCATTATTGTCTGAATATTTATCGCTTTTATTTGAAAACCCAACAATCTGGTTGAAAATATATGTATTTTGTTGTCAGTAAGTATTTATTGGAAGAAAATTAATCTTCTTAATTGAAAATTCAACTCATTTTATGTGTTGAATATCGACCTCTTTGGTTGAAAATTTGACTATTTTATTGAAAATTCGTTTTTTTTTGTTGGTTGGAATGAAATGTTTTAACTTGAAATAAAAATATTTTTTGGTTGAAATATCAAACTATTACATTTTTCTACAAGAATTGTATCTTTTTCGTTAAATTCGACTATTTTTGAGTTGAAATAAAAATATTTTTTGGCCGGAATATCAACTATTATATTTTTTGTTGAGAATTAATCTTTTTTTTATGGAAAATTCAACTGCTTGATTAAAAGTTGAACTACTTTGTTAAAAATTCATTTTATTGTTTGGAAATTTAACTATTTGGTTAAAAATTTGTTTTTAGTTTAGAATTTAATTATTTTGTCATGAATGCAACTATTTTGTTGAAAATGCAATATATTTACCTTTAGACTTGAAATCTTAAGCGTTTGATATTGAATGCAATAAGTTACCTATAAATTAGCTATTTTCGAGAAAAATAACCCTATTTTTCCTGTTTTGTGAGCATTTTGGGATGTTCAAATATTATGTTTTTATATTTTGTGTTTTATTTTAGGTGTTCATCAAAATAATGAAATCGGAGACAAAATTTTTCACTTAAAATGGTGGGGGGTGTTCGTATTTGTGGCGTCACCCTGAGGAGTGCAAGCTTTGTGTGATAATCAGTAACAATGAAGGGGAGGGCCGGAAACAGTGTTTAAAATAACGTGACATATTTTTTGAACTGCCCCTATAATAAAATATATCATTGATGCGATAAAAAGCTACAGTGAGAAAAATGAATTGATTCAATAAAATACGATTAATTTTCAAAGAAAATAATTAATCGCACCTAAATTTCAGCAGTATAGTCTATGATTACAGACGAAATTGTGATTAACCGAAAGGCACAGCAAAAATTGGAGGTATGAAACGTTGCAGGTAATCGTTCAAGCAGGGTAATAGCTGATTGCTCCAAACTGAGGTAACTTTCCATGTTTACAGGCCTGTAACGTGCTGCCTCTAGCGGAGTCCACCGGAGATATATGCGATTCACCACGGAAAGTTTACCTCAGTTTGGAATACCCACCTGGCGTTTACTCTAGTTGACTTAGTACCTGCAACGTTTGTCAGCTTAAATCTTTTAGTTAATTAAATAATTTTCTCTTCTCCTATCTTTTCATTTAAACAAGGAATATTTTGTTTTGTTTTGTGAAATAAAATTAAGAAGCTATGTTCATAATTCTAAAGTGAAATCGAAGAAAACCACTATCAGTACTGTCACTTTCTCTAAACAGTAAACATTCTCAATAAATCTTCATTTTATTCGAAACTATTGAAAAAAATCTCACAGATCACAACGACAATACGTTGCTTTCTCTGGCATATCAGCTGACATTAGCCATATTTAAAAACTGAGGCGTCGGACGTCGTCTCTGGATGCGCGGTCGCGTGTTTGCTACAAGCAAACAAAATTCTTTGGTATAAGTAACGAACGGTAATTAACTAAAAAATTGGTTTGAGCTAGATAATTTTTTTTTTTCACATCAGCCACTTTTTTAGTAATCACAACTAAATTTTTGCTAATCCCAACCAAATTTTTGTAAAACGAAGAAAAACTGCTCAACAAAATTATTTTGTTGCCGTAACCTTTAAGTACAGTAAAAGTCTGATAAGTTGCCGACCGATAAGTTGTCGCCCGATAGGTTGCCGTCCGATAAGTGTACATTCCCCTTAAAACGTCATCACACGCACGGCACGCACACTAATTGGGGTTCTCCCAATACGTGTGCTATTTTGCTTATGATTTGCGCATCATTCTTACGCATGCGCGCACCTAATATCGTGCTACTAGAGGGGGCATCCGATAAGTCCGCCATTCCTGGAATTTTCCGCCCCTACAGCCCCGAAATGGGAAACTTATCGGACTTCTACTGTATGGACATGCGGTCTCAGACCGCACCATGGTTCTGATATGTGGGTCCCTCCCCCCTGGCCTTTCTCGAAGCTGCCGTTATTAGTAGCTTTAGTTTTGGTTGTGCTTTCTCCGCAGTAGATGGACAGCGTGTGTTCCTGCATGTAATTGATAAGTAATATCAATTGAAAGCTCATGGGCGGTCAGCCTGACCGTACGGCGATAATAGCGTCACAATTTTATATTTCTGTTTCAATTTGTTTGAAGGTATTTAACACTGAAGATGTCACAAACAAACTTCAGCTTGATGCAGGTACCCCACAGTACAGAACGCGGATTTCCCAGAATAATTTTAGGTTCTAGTTATCCCTCATTTGAGCAAAAAATGAGAAATTAGTATGGACGTATGGACGTGCGGTCTTCCAGACCGCACCATGCTTCTGATATGTAGGTCCTTCCCTCCACTGGTGTAGAAGATTATTAATAATTAAAATTGATCAAATTGATTCATTTCTTACTTATTCCAATGTCTCTTCATACACTTGTATAAGTTGGATAACAAAAACATCCTTACTTATTTAATTAGTTATAAATAATATATAAAAAAATGAAATCACGTCCATACGTAAAGGGTAAATTTTTTCTTCTCAGTATATTTCGAGACATCACGTGACGTGAAACCTGAATTCCTGATAGAGGATTTTTTATAAGAAAAATCCAGTGAATTCTGTAAAATTCACTCGTTGATTTCAGAAACAAAGTGGGTGCAGTAACGCCCATGCCTGAAGGCTCAGACAGATTACGTCGCCGGTTGACTGAAGTTGGATGATCCGTCAAAGAAACGAAACGCTTCGGCCACTTCATAAAGGAAGAGCTATTCTGCCTAGAGAAAAGTGTCTCGTTACAGTTACAGTGGGAGTTTCAGTTACACTAACAATTTTCCATTGTTGAGGTTTCTTCTTGCAACTTCCTACAGAGGGATTAGTTTCTGTTTTGACTAAACTACCCCTTGTAGAGATTTGAGACAAACTTGATAGAAATATACATTCAGGAAATTTTCAACTCCTCTCATAGCGAAATTAATTATGTCTATTTCATTTCGAGAAGAGCAACTTGATCGTAGCATCAATTCGAAACAATAGTAATGCATATTATTTTTCATAGCAAATATATTGAAAATTCGAGTTTCGGTACCTGTAGAGCAGGCTGAAACAAACTGTTTCAACCCTAGTGATGCAAAAACCGTGTTTCAAGCCGCTCTAAAGGAATCAAAACTCGAAGCTTCAATAGAGGCGCGATGAAAAATAATTATTTTAGAGGAGTACTGCCGTCCTGATGAAGAAACTATACAACTGCATTTGAGAAGAACCGAGATATTCGAGATAAGTCGCCGAGAATCCTTACTAATAACGCAGTTGTGCTGCCTAAAACAGGAAACTAATGACTAATACCTTCAAGAACCCCCGAGTTTCCTGCTGGAGAAACTTAACAACTACAAATTTTTCAAAAATTGATGAAGGAGTAAAATTATAATAATATATAATAATATTAATTATATTTCTATGAGGATTTCAGATAATTAATATAATTATTATATCAATAATTAACTAGAATCATTTTTGCTTCACAAATAAAAAATGCAGATTTGCTATTGAAAAGAAGGATCGGTGCCTCAAAGTTACCCTCGAATCCGGGTGAAGAAACTTGACATGTACTTGTGCTATTCGATTTCAGGAAATCGGACTGAAGAAAGACCGAGGATCCTCATGAGCAAAAACACATCTGCGCAGATGTGTTTTTTTTATCAGGATTTGAGGGGTCAGCACCACGCAGCACTATCCCAAATCCTGAAATTCGTGTAGATATGCTAGAATTTCTGCAGATGTATTGTTTCTTTATCAGGAATTCTTGAAAATCGCTGTAGATATGCTAATTGAGACCTAATTATCTCGAGATTTAATTACAATTTTTAATAATGATTAGCATAGTTAAATTCGTCTTTTCATTACGAATCCAACCATATAAAAAAATCATTTTTGATAAAAATGCAGTTGTACAGTTTCTTCATCAGGACGGTATTTAATACCGTGAGTGTTAAATACGAGTGTTAAATACGAATAACTATCAAGGACTACTGTAGTCCTTGATAGTTATTCGTATTTATCAAGCGTTTTTGCTTCGGTTTCAAAAATGAGCCCAAGTTTATACTAGATACTAGATGAATCCAGAAGTTTAAAAGATATTTAGAAAACTTGGTTTTAGGTACTAGAAAATGTATACTAGGGTGGTAAAACATTTTTTTTTAATTTTCATGCGCTTACCCCCAAAAATGATTTGAATAGTTGTTTCTCAACATTTCTCTTCACAGTTAACCATAGAATACAAATCAAAAATTACTTTTTGAATTTTACCCACATAAGCCTTCTTTATAGGGTCCCAAAAAACCCCCATAAGTGACAAATTGGGTTTTGCGAGTTTTTCGAGATAATTCTTTTTTTTCCCGGTTTTCTTTAGTGAAAATTATTTGTAATACATGAAATAAAATAATAAATAATGATAATATATGATATACAGTTTTATTTAGTAAAAAATATTTGCAATACATAAAATATTAATTTCTCTGGATAATGAGATGTTACCAACCATTTTTTAAGCAACTTATCATTATTTATAACAATATTTTTTTAGAATAATGCTAGAAAGTTGCAGTTTTTTCTGAAATTTCCAAACTTTTTTCATCTTTTCAGTTAGAGTAAGGTAATAATTATTAAAAGTTCAGAAGTTTATTAATTTAAACAATTTATTATTGTATAAAACTATCTTCTTTTAGAGCAATGCTAGAAAATTGCGTTTTTTCTGAGATTTCAAACTTTTTGGCAACTTTTCAGTTACAGTAATATAATAATAAATATAAATTTCCAAATTTTTTGCAACTTTTAAGTTAGAGTGAATTATTAAATGATACAAGTTAATGAAGTATTGAATAATAAAGCAATAAACTTCGCGTTGTGATCCAAAACCTACTTTAATTATTCCATCCTTTGTTTTCATCTCAACTGTAAGATAGAATTTTTCTTTAAATACAATATTTTTTTCAACGTTAGCAGAAGAATAAAAATACCTCATTAAAAAAAGTAATACTATTTAAAGAATTATTCTCTTTAGTGTTAATTTATTATGTTTATTAATCTACTTGTTCATATCTAAAATGCCACAAAAAGGTGGAAATTTCTGAAAAAAACTGAAACTTTCTGGCATTATTCTAAGAGAATATTGTTATAAATAATAATAAACTGTTAAAACAATTACTTTCGTCAACTTCAGTCAATTATTTCCAGGTTCTAAATGAAAAGTTGTAAAATTCAAGTAAAAAGCTCGACTTTCTATATTTATACTAAGAGAAAATTGCTATAAACTTATACGGCTTTTTTGGACCCTATAAAACAGTCTTATGGGGGTGAAATTCCAAAAGTAATTTTTTATTTGTATTCCAATGGCTAATTGTAAAGAGAAATGTTGAAAGACAACTCCTAATGCGCAATATAGACGATTCTGAAAGAAATTTACAAAAACATTTTTTTTACGAGAAATACGTGTTGAATTTGATGTGATTTGTGCCACCTCTAAATATCAATTTTGTTCAACAAAAAAAAAGCTTTTATATTGAAACACATTTGGGGGGAATTGAGCATGGAAATTAAAAAAAAAATCAAATTTCCAATGCGTCTTCGGACAACCCTAATATATGTATATTATATATATATATATATATATATATATATATATACTATATGTTTTTTTTAACTTGAGACATCGAAATATCTCAAAAAATACGCATCCTATGAAAAAAATATCCGTGATAAAAACTTTTTATTTTCGCGGGGAAAAGCGTCATTGAAAAAATTGAGCCCAACCCACCCTCCCAGGAGGCAGGATTGGGGGTAACTTTGTAATTTCAAATGGGAACCCCAATTTTTGATCACAGATTCAGATTCTCCTTTATGAAATACGTAAGTTTTATTCGAAA
>CAKNYM010052162.1:344575-383599 GCA_932195095.1 Andricus curvator | reverse complement strand
TATATATATATATATATATATATATATATATATATATATATATATATGTAGAGCAAGCCTTCCTGAGTGGTGGCTGCACATGGGGTAGGGGCATATGAAAGAGAATTGGGAGATCGGCGAGGGGCATATGAGGGGGAAGAATATATGGGCGAGGGGAATATATGTTCAAGAGGAGATAAGAAGAAGAGGGCTGGAGAATAAGAAGGGTCGATGTAAAAAGAAGACGAGAAGCTAAGTGGCACTTGTGAATAGGAGTGAGGGAAAGAGTTGCAGTGTTTATTCGGGTGGTGCAGAGGGAGTGAGGGGCAGATAGATGAGGGACATATGGAAATATGGAGAGAGAGGATCAGGGCTAAGGAGGGCTGTTGCAAGATGAAGTAGAGTGGGAGACATGAGACGAAGGGTATGTGAAGAAATATGCAGAAGTTTGGATATATGAGAGGAGTCGTATAGATTATAGAGGAAGGGTAGAGAGAGCGAGCTGCAGGTGCATAGATAGAGAGGAGCTGATAGATGGAGGGAAGAAGGAAGAGGGGGTGATAGATGTACATAGAAAAGAGGTAATGAAGGGTATTGGTGTATAGAAGGAGAAATGAAAAGGGTTGGATGATATGAGTGGACGCGTATTGTGGGTTCTGGGAGAGGAGAGGATAGATGAAAGATGAGATGACGGGTATATGGGTGGTGAAGGTGGAGGGGGTAAATGGCGTGATGGGTATTTGTGTACAGGAAGAGAAATGAAAAGGCGTGGATTGCATGATTGTGGGATATAGGGGGAGGGGAAGGAGTAGACTGGAGAGGCGGTGAGCATTGTAGGGGAGATCAGTAGAAGAGAGGGAGAGATATGTAGTCTAATCTTAGATCATATGGTTTCATAAATTATTTAGTCTTATCCTTTATTAGTTGAGTAATTTATTGTTGTATCAAACATCAATTATAATTTGGAATTTTCAATTTAAAATTGAGTTAAAATACACTACTCGTTGGAAAATAATCCATTTTCCACGTCAGAAATCAAATTACCGTTTTCTCTTGATGTCATAAAATTATTATGTGAATTATAAAATAACATGAAATACGACCTGCGGTATATACATTTTCATTTACAACCTTTGGCTCGTGAATACCTGATGATATTTATTACCAATGGATAACGAATCTGTGATGCGATACCACTCGCATCGTTTATCAAATTCCGACTCGTAACCTGACAAAAGAAATAAATGTGATCGGACCATTGAACTGTGTTCGCTGCGAATTGGAGATTGAAATGTGAATGAAAAAAGAATTTGAAAATAAATGAAAAAATTGTTTTTTGATGCAAAACGTAACAAGTTTGCACCTGCTTTAACGCAAAGTGAATAAAGCAATCACATCCCATTCTCTGCGGTACGGTACGAGCAAGTAGACATCAGTCATTTGCGATTGACAACAACTCTCTCCCACACTCGAATGAATGGCACTTCAAATAAAACTGCATTCATTATGTTTGTCTCGTGGACGCGTATTGCCAAATTAAAAGCTTCCGCCACACTCAAATTCTCTGTTTTGTACCTGTTTCATCCAACGTTTTTCAATTACAATTTTACGATTAATACCGATTTTTTTTTAACCAGAGGTAAATTTGTTCTGTATTGGATTTTATTTCAAACTTTGTTTTAATCCACATAGTTTAAGGGTTTCTAGATTTGTATAAGCAGATACGAATATTGATTTATCATTATTATAAAAACTTTTATAAATATTGATAAAAAAACTCTTGGACTCAAAGAAAGGTGTGTCTTTAGAATCAAAATAAATGTTTAAATAATTTTGATTATATATTATATTAAGGTGGTCCAAAAATAGATTGGATTTTTTTATTATTTTCGTGCATATCGCCCGGAATTTGATAAAATCGACAAAGAAATAAATGCAATTTTTGTTTTGAGAAAAATGATATTAAGAGGTTTTATAAAGAGGTTTTGTACATTTTATTTAGAATCGTCAATATTAGGTGAATCGAGTTGAAATTCAACATTTATCGTGACAATTAGCCGTAAAATACGAATCGAAACTTCTTTTTTAAATATCAGCCCCATAAGTCTCTTTCATAGGCTCCCAAAAACCCCCTACGAATGAAAAATTAGCGTTTGCGAGTTTTTGGCGATAATTATGATTTCTTGTGGGTTTTTAAATAAAATTCGTTTATAATAAATAAAATGATGCTTTCTACTGATAATTAGATGTTTATGTATACCATTAAGCCATTTCCCTTTCGGGGTAGGCGTGACACTACCCGATTCGGGTAGTGTTTCTAGGTTGATAACTTGTAGTAAATAACTACAAGTGTGGGCTCACCACACCCACGATGTGCCAACAGCACTCAGTTTTCTCGAATGGTCACCCATCCAAGTGCTAACCGCGCCCAACGCTGCTTAACTTCAGTGATCTGACGAGAACTGGTTTTTTCAGCGTGGTATGGCTGTTGGTAATGTAAATTGTTTAAATACTTTATAATTGTTTTTAAGCAATTTTCTCTTAGAATAGTTAAAATAATTAATTCAAGTTAACAAACCTATAATTGTTTTAATATAAGTTAGTATTATTTTCAATAATATTGTCTTTGAATAATGCTAGAAAGTTGCGGTTTTTTTCTGAAATATTCAACATCATGGCCAACGGCCATACCACGCTGAAAAACCCAGTTCTCGTCAGATCACTGAAGTTAAGCAGCGTTGGACGCGGTTAGTACTTGGATGGGTGACCATTCAAGAATACTGACATGAGTGCTGTTGGCACATCGTGGGTGTGGTGAGCCCACACTTGTAGTTATTTATAACTACAAGAAAAACCTAGAAACACTACCCGAATCGGGTAGTGTCACGCCTACCCTGAAAGGGAAATGGTTTAATGGTATATATATGTCCACTTCTCATTCAGAACGAGGTAATAATTAATGCAATTTAACAAACATGATTGTCCAAATAAATTATTGTTTATCTTTTCCTACATTAATTCTAGAGAGTTGCAATATGTCTGAAATTTGTAACTGCTTGTTCATTTTTTACTCAGTGAGGTAACAATGATTCAATTATTGTTTAAATAATGTATTGTTGTCGAAAAAATGTATTATTGTTTATAACTATCTTCTCTTAGGTAATTGCTAGAAAGTTGCGGTTTTTTCTTGAAATTTTTAACTTTGCTTTGGCTTTTCAGTTATGAACAAATAATAAATAAAATTAGAGAGAATCATTTTTTAAACAATCTCTTTTTTTTAAATATAATTTTTCTGAAATAAAACAGAAATTGTAAAATTGATATCTGGCTTTAATTCCTTTCTTACTAGAGACGAAAGTCAAAAGCAATAATTACTGCAAGTGGTAACAGAGTACCGGAAACAATTTCCTGATTGTAGTAAGTCTACCTTGTCCCGTGCGATGTTAAAATCAATTAATTATTTGATTTAGTCCTTTTTCTTCTCTCTATATATATATTACAATCGATGACAAGGTATTTTCTCCAGGGAAGGGGGGGGGGGGGGCTGATAGTAAAATATGTGAAATTCCAAATTTTCCTTTTACGCTTTGAATTAAACTTTGTGTTTTGATTTAAAACAACATGTTTGCAAGTCATTTACAGACTTACTGCTCCCACCTACTCATAATTATTCCTTTCATTGTTTTTATCTCTACTGTAAAATAGCCCTTTTTGTTCAAATTAATATTTTTTAAACACTGGCAAAAGAGTAAAAATAATTCACTTTGAAAAAATACCAATACTACTTCAAAAATTATTCTGGTTGATGTTCATGTATTATTTTTTTCATAACTAAAAAGTCAAAGCAAAACTGAAGATTTCAGAAAAAAGAAGCGGAACTGTCTAGGATTACTATAAGAGAAGATAGTTATAAACAATAATGAATTGTTAAAACAATAATGTTTGTTAACTTGCATTAGTTATTACCTCATTATGTGAAAAGTGGACAAAAAGTTAAAAATTTCAAAAAAACCGTAGGGGATACCACCCCACAGTAGATAATAATCCTGCAGTAGATAATCATTAATTTAAAATACTAATGTATGTGAAATAATTAATTTTGTCATCAACAGTAAAGAGACGATACATGTTAATATATTGAAATTATAATTTATTGTTTTACTTATATCTGGGCTTATAATAATGATCATCTACTGCAGGATCATTATCTACTGTATGGTGGTCTCCCCTGACAATCTAAAATTAATACAGGAGAAAATAATGATAAACCATTATAATTTGTTAGAACAATTAGGTTTGCTAAATTGCAATAATTATTACCTCCTTCAAAGTGAAAAGTGGACAAAAAGTTTGAAATTTCGGAAAAAACCGCAACTATCAAGCATTAATATAGGAGAAGATAGTAATAAGCAACATGATTTGTTTGAAAAATTAGGTTTGTTGAATTTATCATTACTTCACTCTGAGTGAATTCATCATTATCTCCACCTAATTTAAAAGTTGAAAATAAGTTAAAAAATTCGGAAAAACCCGCGACTATCCAACTCTATTCTTATCGAAAATTTCTGAAAACGATAATAAATCGTTTGAACAGTTTATATAAACACCTAATCATCAGTAAAAAGAGTATTTCATGTATTATAAAAAATTTGTACCAAAAAATCGCAAAAAAATCATAATTAGCGCTAAAAATCGCAAAACCCAATTTCTCACTTATGGGGCTTTTTTGGAGACTATAAAACAAACTTATAGCGGTGATATTTGGAAAAATAAGTTTTGATTCTTATTCTATGGCTAATGGTAAAGAGAAATATTGAGTTTTAACTCGATTCGCCTAATGTTGAGAATTTTCAATGAGGTAAATGTCCCAGTAATCGTGACGGTCCCAATAATCGTGAAACTTGGTTATAATTTGCATATATTGCTGAAAAATATGTTAAATTTGACATTCAATGATAAAAAATATTTATTTTTAGCATTTCATAGTATCAAATGAAATTTGAATTAATTAAAATCAGATAAAACGAAGAAAATTGGCGCCACGATTACTGGGACTAAGGTCACGATTACTGGGACGTTTACCTCAAAATTTACAATAACATATTTTTTTCTTATGGGAAATACGCGTTAAACTTCATGTGGCTTGTGGAACCTCTAAATATCATTAAAAAATGCATTTATTTTTTGTGGAATCGGCAACATTCTTGGGCGATATGTATGAAAATTAAAAAAAAATTTGGACCACCCTAATATATATTTTTTGCTGTTGTCAGATTGTTTAATGTTTAAATTAGGAATTTTTAAGGTTAAATTTTTTGTTTATACTAATGGAGATTTATAATGGAGCTTTGGCAGAGATAATGTTCAATGAACAAAAATAATACTTTTATTTAAAACTATGTTCATAGTATGATAAGAGACTTCTGCCCAAGGATTTTCTGTTCAATGTCCTAGTATGTATTTCAATGAAAAAACATGTCACATAAAAAAGTAATTAAGAACGAAGATTTTTGGAAAACAGATTTTAGTCGATACAACGTTATTTTTGCCGGGGCTTCTATTACACAGGTTTTATAGGTTAAACTTTATATTACCATTAAAATTCGTCATTAATTACTTGAAAAATAAAATTGTTGATACCAATTCTTATGCTTTTCTATTGAATTCGAAACATTATTACGTCATTCCTATTACGATATTTAAGAAAAGTTAAAAGAATTTGTTATCTGTTAAAATTACAAAAAAAATTTATTGGATTGAAAATATAATAGATTTAAAAATATTCTAGGATTTTTGACTTTTAGTGGAATGGACCAAATTTCGAATACTCCATCTTCTGAAACATTATTTTAGAATCTTTTGATCTGACATCAAAGTTAGGACACGAGGTTCACGTCTTTCTATACGATTTTAGTAAATTTCCGGGATTGAGTCGACAGCCTTCATTTCTCATCATTAAAATACCAATAATTTCAAACTTTTCTATTCCTAATATCAAAGCTTTCAGGAAAATCGAATAAATGTGCAAAGCTTTGAAAATTAATAATAGTTCCACCAATTAATGTCTTCTCCCGAGTATTTGGTTCATTTCAATTCAAAAATAGAACAATAAAAAAAAATTTTAATGAAAAACTTTTTTCTAATTTTTTTTCGAAAATACGACTTTTTGCAATAAAAATGAGAAAATTTGATTTCTCGACAAAAATATGTTGTTTAAAAATTTGTCTGCGTATTCAAAAATGAAGATGGCAAACCTCGATAGAGTTAATACAAAAATTCATATCCTGTTTTTTAAAATTAACTTTTAATGTAATAAAAAAACAAAAGCGCGCGTTACGTGCGCATTTATGATTATCTTGTCTCATGCAATTTTGAATTTAAAATATAAAATTAATATTACCACCAAATTTTTATATTTTATATGATCTTTTATCTAAAGTAATAGAAAAGAAAAGCAAGGACAATAATTTTGATAGTTGATGAAAACTGATATCTTAATTTCAGAATAATTATATAAAACTTTTTTCCAATATAACATGACTTGAAGGTGTTCAAAATTGTAAGTTTAATTATTGAAGTCAAATGGTTTTTTTTAAGGTTTGTTGTCGGTTAGTGCTGCGAAATAGCTTTTTGTCGATTAAATGACGACTTTTGATCTCCTAACATACTCTAAACTAAAATGGTTATAGTCTTTAGCTATGAAAAAAATTCTTCTCTAGTTCCGCTGGGATTCGAACCCAGGCCTACAGATTGCCGATCTGGTGCTCTAACACACTAAGCAACGGTGTGTAACGAGTTACATTATTCTGATTCTCCTGGGTTCGAATCCAAGCGGAACTAGAGAGACATTTTTTCCCAGCTACAGACCATAACAATTTTTCTTTAGACTATTAGATCAATAAACGTCATTCCATGTACAAAAAACTATTGAAGTCTAATAATTTTATTTTAAAATAACCATTCTCGATGAAAAACGCGAAAAGACCTTATTATTGTTCCAATAATGTAAATATATTCTTTGACATCTGATGATTTTTTATTAAAAATAGAAATTTCAGACGAAAACCACTCACATAACGTAACCAAAAATTGTGTAAGATTGTAAATCCGCGTTTAGACCTAATTTTTTGTTGTTAAAAATAACCGATTACTGATAAAAAATGCTAACATAACCTAGAATTGTTTAAAAATTGTGAATCTTCTTTGAAACCTATACCCAGTTCCGATGAAAAATGCGAGCATAACCTTAAATTGTTTAAAATTTTGTTCACTTTTTTGAAATTCATTGATTTATTATTAAAAGTGCCGATTTTCTGTATAAAACGTCAATATAACCTAAAATTGTAAAAACATTTGAATCTTCGAAATGTTTGACATATATATTTTTGTAAAAAATACCAATATCCGACAAAAGACACTAACATAATTGAGCAATTGAGCATTGTTCAAATAATTTGAATATTGTACAATTTATAATGATTTTTGTTTCAAAATACACGTCTTCGATGCGCAACGCCAACGTCACCTAAAATTGTTCAAATATTATGCATTTTCTTTTTAAATCTAATTATTTTTTGATAAAAATGTCAATTTACAACAACAAAAAAACACTAACACAATCTGAAATTGTTCAAACTGTTTTTGGTAAAAAATATAAATTTCAGATGAAAGACACCAACATAACGTAAGTTGCAAAATTATAAATATCCTTCGAAATCTAATAATCTGTGTTAAAAATACCAATAATTTCCGAAAAAGTCATAATATATAACATAAGAGAAAATTGTTCAGAATTGTAAATTGCTTCAAAAACTAATATTTTTGTTTAAAATAACCGACTTCTTGTGAAAAACGTTAACATAACCTAAGACTGTTCAAAAATTGCAAATCTTATTCAAACTATAATGAATTTTGTTTTAAAATACCAATTTTTAGTGTGAAACGCTAAAGCAACCTAAAATTGTTAACAAATTATGAACCTTCAAAATCTAATGATTTTTGTTTAAAATTTTTAAATTCCGATAAAAGAAAACAATAACAAAACTGAAAAACATTCATTGTTAAAAAAGATTTAATGTTTTAAATGTAATATTTTTTTAATTAAAAATATCCATGTGCGGGTGTAAAACACTAACGTAACTTAAAATGATTGAAAATCGGAAATTTTGATGATTTTTGTTTCAAAATGCTAATTTTCGGTGAAAAACAACCTAAACTTTTTGGAAATTAGAGGTCTTCGAAACTTTATCATTTCATTTAGAAAAATTCTGTTTTAATTCTAATTTCCAGTGCAAAAGTTTGAACATAAAACATCTATAATATTTTCAATAATTTATTAGATAACTTAAATGTTTTAATTTAATCGCGCAAGAGTATTAAAAAGCAAAAATATTTCTCAATTCGCCTAAGGTTTTCTATGATTCTTCTCTTTAAATGGGATTATTTTATAAATTCAATTCTTTAAATTTCAAATTTAAGATATAAAAAAACATTAAGTAATGGAAAGCTAAATAGATTTTCAACAGCAATGATTGCGTGATTTTCAAAACATATCGTTACACCATTTTTTTTAGATAGGAAAATAAGTACACTAGGGTGGTAAAAAAAATGGACTTTCGACTGCAGGGCATGCCACCCCCTCATTTTGTGAGATTCGCGGAAAAAAATGCAATCAAAATTTGAGCCAAATTGGTTAACATTAAGACGTTTCGCAAATGCCCGAAAAATCCCATAAAATTAACATGGGAAAATTTTTGTTTTCGGGAAAATGAGTTTCGCGTTTCTGGGTTTAAACTTGCGTGCGGGAGATTATCAGAATTTGTTGGGGAGTCTACAACGAATGATTTCCGCTAAATTGGTTTAAATTTTGACACCATACAACCCGCTTACGAAGCCTCAAAGATTCCCCAAAAAACTGAAATTTACCATTTTTCGCAAAATGGACACATATGAGCTCTTTTTCCCCTTTTTTGCCGTAGATTATTTTTAGTCAATTAAAATCTTTTCAAGCATTTTTTAACTAATTTTTAATTGTTTATTCAATTTTCATTTGATTAAATGATTTATTCCTACTAAATCGTTAATAGGTATTTTCTTTATGTTTAATCGGACAAGAGTCATTGTCAGGTAGACTGATCTTTGTTTCAAGCACTTACCAATTGTTTAAAAAATTCATTATTCAGTTGTAACTTTTTCTTAAAAAGAGGTGGAAAAGCCTAGTCTTTTTTAAAACTTGGTTAACTTTGTAGCTGATTGTTAAATATCGACGTCATTTCGATTCTGTGAAAAAATTCGTATTTGGTAAACAATTTTTTTTGTTCTAAGGAAAATAGTACAATAGCAAATTAGTAAAAAAAATGCCTAAAAACATTTTGCTTGTCGAGTAAAAATAATTTATGGCAAAAAAGGGAAAAGAGAGCTCATATGTGTCAATTTTGCGCAAAATTTTTTGGGCATTTTTTGGGCTTAATAAGCGAGTGGGGGGGGGGGTCAAAATTGAAAAAAATAGCGGAACATAATCGTTGAAGACTTCCCAACAAATTCTGATAATCTCCTGCAAGCTAAGTTTAAACTGAGATACTTGAATCCCAGTTTGCCGAAAACAAACATTTTCCCATGTTAATCTTATGGGATTTTCCGGGCCTTTGCGGAACGCCTTAATATTAACGGATTTGGTTCAAATTTGAAGGGAATTTTTGGTCTGGGAATTTAAAAAAATTGGGAGAGGGTGGCATGCCCTCTATTCGAACAAAAAATGTCAACAGTTATGGTATTTCGAGGAAGAACGATTCCCTGCTTGATTTTAGGTAGATTCGATTAATTTAAATTAGTAGTTTCTTTCAATACATTTGTATTAAATAACACGAGTTGGACTAATAAAAAATAAGAAATATTATCAATTGCTACTCGAGCAACGATACTTTCTGTCGGATTCATAAGAGCACTCGAGAAACATCATGAACTTAAATCCATTCATTTGAGTTCTCAAAGGGCACGCCTTTTTCGTTTTTCGACCTTTTTCGTCTTAATGATCCTCTGAAGAAGCATTACTACTTTAATTGACTGGGAACGTTTAGTTTTATTTGAGTGAAAATGCGAGACGAGAGGAAAATGATTATCAAGGCGAATATACTGAGGATGAGTACCAGGCCTGAGAGGGCGTAAAATAAGTGGAAAGCAGAGAGGGAGATAGGAAAAGAGAGAAAAATATGAAGAAAAAATGAAAAAAGGAAAAAAGAAATAGTGAACTTTCTGGAATAACGAGCGTACGAGGAAGAAGAACTCTTCGTCGGTGCCAACGAGGGGTTGTTTGCAGGGTCAGCTTAATTCTTCGACCTCGTATTATGAATATTCTCGGCTCTCGGCTCTCGTCCTCTTCTCATTTTCTAGCCGTTCACGGCATTCTAAAGCATATTAGACCCGCTATCAACTCTGTTTTACGTGGGAAGGAAAATTCTTCTTCTTTAGTGCACATACTGACCAATCTGCGGATATTACGGTTCTATCTCCTATCTTCCTACCCATTCACACTCATTTAACATTTCAACTACCCCGTACGAGCAAAATCAGTTTTCTCATTTCCGCAAAATTTTTTTTTCGCTTACCAATATATCTAATCCGAGAGAGGGATTTTTATTACGTCCAGATAAATAGTTAAATTAATGAAATTTAGTGCCAGTGATTAGGAGCCCAACTTTGTCAGTTATCTCTCTAAATTTAAATTAGTAAAAAATTCAACTAATTAAATTAGCATTAATAATTTCAATTGCTAAATTAGTTATTGTTTTACTTTCATTGAATGCAATAATAAAATACATTGTAATAGTCTCACTTAAACTGAAAATCATGATAAACGTTATATATTTTGTGCCACGGCCTGAAATGTTTCAAATTTCGGACAAATGTCGACCACCTACCCCCACTTACAAGAAGAAGCCAACAAATATTTTTGAAATAGTTCTGGGCCATTTTAATTTTTCTCGTGCCTGTGTAGCAGACGCGAAGTGCCCGATTTGCATACTAAGTTGGAGAAGTTCTTCGCGCACGCTCGAAGCGTGCGGGAAGTAAATCGGCCAGTTCTTCGCATACGCTTGATAGCTAATTAAAAAACAGCATTCATATTCATTCACAGCTGATGGGATTTGTGCACGTTCGCATGCATGTTTGCATAGATCACGACAGATGGCTCTACTCATGAATGTACTTTTAGGCGAGCTTTTAGGTAAGAATTTATATATGCACTTGCCAAATGCACCCTTCTGTAATTTCTTAGATAATACATTTGTTTAGCATATTTTCCCTCAATTAAGTTAATGATGCTATCATTTTTACATTTAATGCATATATTAATTATCCAATACAATCAAATATTTATCCAGAATAAAAATAATTCACTTCGGTTTTTGGCATGCTAATAATTAGGCTAATGTGCCAAGAAATGATGCTCTCATCCTAATGAAATTCAAAAGGAAGTAATGGGCAAAACAATTTTAATATTTTTTGTCAAAAAAATAATTGATGTGAAATGTTAAAACTTACACTATCACATGAACTTGTCATTATTAATTATTGGCATAAATTACTTCGTCGATATAGGTTTTCTCGAATAAGGAAAATACTACAGGAGTAAGGGCCTTCAACGGTAAAGTTCAATAATTGCCTAATAAGTTTGAAAATCACTTTCATATTTCAAACTTCACACTCCATCACGTATTTTCCTTTTTTCCAATTTTCTGAAGAATTATTCTTTTTTTCGCTGTTTTCAAGAAACTTTCACTTTTTCCATTTTTTCTCGTTTTTCGCTTAAATTCTCACTGAATTAGTAGATCACAATAAGAGAATCCAACGCCAAACGACGACAGATAGTGAAAAAAGTTTAAGAGAAGAATTGAAGCTCTTCAAAATACTGAGACCTTAAAGAGATGTTTTTGATAAAGTTTCATTCAAGCATTCCAAGTGCAAAGAATAAATATCCGAACGCGAAGCGTGAGGTATAAATATGTTCGAGCACGAAGCGCGAGATCCGACAGACACGCGCCCTAGGCGCGCTCAAACTTGCGAGCGAATCTAGCCGCACGCAGCGGGCAGATTTTTGATTAAAAGTTCATCTGTTTGTTCTTTGGTATATAGGCTCTTGTTAGGCTCTTGGTAGAAAATTCATCTTTTATGTTAGAAAAGTAATCTTTCTTGGTTGAAAATAAACTTAGTTGAAAACGAAAAAATTCGTCTCTTTCGCTTGAAAGTTCAACTACTTGGTTGTTAATGCAACTGTTTGGTTAAAAATTAATTTTTTTTGACGAAAATTGGTCTTTTTGGGTTGAAAATTTATTTCTTTTTGGTAGAAATTCTTTTTTGATTGGAAAATTTAACTATTTTGTTGAAATTGCAATATATTTCGACTTGAAAGCTTAGGAATTTAAAGTGTTTCATATTGAATTCAATATGGTGTTTCCATTAATTTTATTTAAAAGAATTTATTCTCCTATTATTGTCCTCTTTTTGGAAAAATCACCCTATTTCCCTGTTTTGAAAGAATTTTTGGCCGCGTTACTTTCCGAGGGGAGGGGTGCAGACAAAACTACGGTCGTCAACGAGGGGATCGGGGGGTCAAAAAATCCCAAAATTGGTTACATAGTTTATGGACGTCCCCTAAGTGTAGCTGGTGGTGGACTGCCCGCCAACACCACGGGGGTGCACAAAGGCACAATCGCCCCAAAGACGAGATGTCAAAGATAAAATCGTAGGTCAGAGATAATATATGTCAACGTTTAAAGATTGGAAGTCGTGGGGTCAAAAGTCAAAAGTCAAGTTTGAAATATGATAGGTAAGACATCAAAGATTAAGGCTCAAGGTTTAAAAGTCAAAGGTCAAACATGAAACGTAATATGACACATAAAATGTGTCATATTACAAAATGAAAAATTACAACATAAAAGGTCAACAAAAATAATTATATTTATGATGACTTGCGGTCTTTTGAGGAAACATATACAGGAACTATAAGTTTAACGAATATTTGGTTATCCATTTCGGTGGGTGGTTCTGTTTGCCTCAAAATAAAAGAATTTTTTAATGTGAGATGCACACTTTATAATTTTCTTTTTAGATACATTATAAATATCACCTTTCCTGGATACATCCCCAGCTACTAATAGTACCAGAAGTACTTGGCACTACATCTCCATTATGGATCAGAATTCCGTGATTAGGTGAGCGTTCAAAATCAATATTTGCAAAAATTACAAGCATCATTAGATCGTTCGAAAGTGTTTCGCGATGATAGCTATAGGTAGCTTTATAATTCTTTTAATTTTATGGAGTATTCCATTCGCTAAATTTGCCGAACCAGATACAATTGTGTGATCCTCACGTCTCTCAAGACAATGAACTGCTGCTGAAATAACGTGAGGCCCTAGTGTAATACCTGTGCAAGTATGTATTATATTTTTTTTAAGACTAACAACATAAGGAAATTGTTCAATCGACAGTACTCTATTTTTATTGTGTCGGTTGTCTATTAAGCGTTTCCTACGTAAGTGAAAATTTAATGATTTTTCTGCAAAAATGATGAAATTTAATTTATCAATATTTATTATTTATTATATTATTTTATTATATTATAATATTATCCTATAATTATATTATATATATATATATAATAATTACATTATATATAATTATAGTAGTATAATATTATTTATTATTTATTAATTTTCTTCTGATAAATTCCCAATTCTTTCAGACAAAATGGAACAAAGAATTAAAAGAGTCATGCGATTTCATTTCCACATTTGTCCAAAGTAATTTGAGTATTTAGACAGTAGATTTCCGGAAGATGAATTTTGCTAGGTAAGAATTTTGTGGTAAAATTCAGCCTGTTTCAAGACTCACCAAAAGTTTACAAAATGTTGAATCGAGATGTGTTCTTTTATACATAACTTTGTTTGTTGGCCTCATTTACTGTGACGATGTAGACTAGTGTCATCCCCTAAAAGAGGTGTACTTAACATTGAAAAGCGAGGTAATAATGCAAGTCCAACATCATCCATTTGTATCTTCCGTGAGCGATAAAAGCGCAATAAATCTGAATGCTTAGTTGGCGATGTCCTTGAATTCTTAAATCTTGAATCGGCACAAGATTTAAACTTGAAAAATTAGTAGTTGTGCCACTTTTTAGAACATTATTTAAAAACTGTGAAAAATAGTGCGCTATGTGCATTTATTAGACGTTTCTTAGTATGGTTGCATAATTATGTAATTAAAATGTATACATACTTCAATTCCAAGTACTATGCTTACCCTTATTTATGCGCCTATCTAACTCCCCATCTATTTTTCCGTCGCTAGTGAATAGGCTACCCAGATATACGTACTTGTCAACTTGTTCTAATCTCTCATCATTTAGGACAATGTTGCACATTGTTTTCTCAGTTTTTCCCTCAAACACCATGATTTTTGTTTTATTTACGTTAATTTTAAGGCACATGTTCTTCATGCTTGTATTAAGTTTATTCAACATTCTTTGCAAGTTCTCGATTGATTCTGCCAAAATAATCTTGTCATCTGCGAAAGCTAACCCACGTACCTTCACTGTTTTGAGATCTACACCTTCTTCGTCGAAGAGGGCCATTCTTAGACACTTATCCATAAATATGATAAATAGCCATGAGGACATAACGCATCCTTGTTTTACGCCTTGCATAATATCGAACCAGTCACTCAGTTTTCCATTTACTCTTACACTCGCTTTACTACCTGTATATATTGATTTTATTGATTGTAGGAGCCATCCATTGACTCCGTACTCTTTAAGAACTTCCCAAAGTTTACTTCTATTCACCTTGTCAAATGCTTTTTCTAGGTCAACAAATGCACAGAAAACTTTCTTTCCTACTCTTAAGCTTTTTTCTGTGATCTGTCTTAAACTAAATATCTGATCTGTACATGATCTTCCTGGCAGAAATCCACTTTATTGAGTTTCAGTTGAAGGACAGTGACAAGGAATGTCACATTTGTGTGCATAATAAAACTGACAGAAATTCTATATTGATTAATGTAAAATTTTTATATTTAACCAAAGCCAGACACGTTCAGCAGAATTAAAATTTGTATACATTATTGTCAAATATTTCAATATCTTCGTTGCACTATTTAAATAAAAATGATTATTTTTGAAACCTGTGATATGACAAATTTCACATTAAAATCGACACTAGATGTTTTCCATATTTTCGGTTACGACTAAGTTAAAGTGCGTCTTCGTGTTCGAATTAAGTTACTTTTATTTTGACATTTTCAAAGCTTAAAAATGCTGAAATTTTTCAACAATTAATGTAACATATAATTAGTAAGTTGACGATCAATTTAATTTTCTGATAACAAATGAAACTAATCAAATATTTGAAAATCCAAATTTATTGGCATCGATTAAACAAATTTGCACTATCAGGGTTGCTACAAAATCCGAATTTCGATATTCCCTGACTTTTCCCTGAACAATTTTTCATTTTCCTTGACCGTTCTAAATTTTTCTTTTGATTATTATGAAAACAGTCGTACACCTAGGAAAACAATAATTTTAATGTAAAAAAATGTTGTTTTCAAATATATTTTAAACACTTTTAGTCAACACAAAAGTCATACAGTATTGTATGTAAGGGGTCATCCACAAATTACGTAAGAGATCCATAAAATACATAAATTTTCAATTAAATAGTAATTTGCATTCAAGAAAAAGGGAATTTTGAAAAAAATAGTTAAATTTTCAACCAAACTGATGAATCTTAGATTAAAAAAATGAATTCTCAACAGAAAGTGTAATAGTTGATATCGACGCCTCCATTCAATAAGAGACTATGTGCTGACAGCGCTCTGTATGAGACTATTCCCTATGCTTATACACAGCGCATAGTCTCATACACGGCGCTGTCAGCACATAGACTCATATTGAATGGAGGCATCGATATTTCCACCAAAAAATATTTTAATTTGAATCAAAAACGGTTAAATTAAACAAAAAAAATACGAATTTTCAACAAAAGAAATGAATTTTGAACCAAAAAAGATTTTTCAATCAATAAAGGAAAAAATGCATAAAAAATTTGAAGTTTTCAAGCCATAAAGACGAATTTAAAAAAAAAAGTTGAATTTGCAACCTAAAAAGATACTTTTTCTACCAAAATAATTGAATTTTTAACAAAAAAAAAAAGAAGAGTTTTCAACAAAATAAGTGAATTTCAACTGAAAATGATCAATTTACTAGCAAAAATAGAATAGTCACATTTTTAGTAAAAAAATATCGGTTTCAACAAGAAAACGAATTTTCAACAAAATAGTTCAATTTTATCCAACGAAATGATTTTTCAACTAAAATGATGCATCTTTAATAAAAAAAAACTTTTTTAATGCTTTTGTTGTTTGGAAATAAATATTTTTACTTAAAATTTAATTATTCCCTTTTTGATTGAAAATTCATATTTTTGGAATAAAAATTTTACGATGTTGTAAAAATGTTGTCTTTTTGGATAAAAAATTCAACTGCTTTGTTGAAAATTTGTCTTTTTGAAATGAAAATTCTATTATTGTAATAGAAAATTTTACTATTTGGTTAAAAATGAACTTTTTGGTTGAAAATTCATATTTTTGGGTTCAAAAATCTAATTAATTCGGTTGATTTTTTTTTCTTTTTTGACATAAACTCTTTTCTGGTTGAGAATTCAACTATTTTTTTAAAAATCTGCCTTTTTGGGTTGAATTTAACAGTTTTTTTTATTTCAAATTAAAATATTGTTTGGTTGACCTATCAACTATCACATTTTTCGTTGAGAATTCATCTTTTTGGTTAAATTCCACTGTTTTTGATTTAAGATTAATATTTTTATTTTGGTATATCCTTTATTTGGTTAAAAATTCATTTTTTTTCTTGAAGATTCATAATTTGACTTAAAATTTCCATTATTTTGTTAAAAATTCAACTATTTATTGCAAATTTAATTATTCGGTTGATAATTTAACTGTTTTATTGAACATTTCCTTTTTTTATAGAAAATTCGTCCTTTCAGATTGAAATTCAACTGTCTTCTAAACCTTCTTTAAAATTCAACTTTTTGGAATGAAATGAAATAATTTGGTGGAAAATATAACTATTTAGTTGAAAATGAACTTTTTTATTAAAAATTCATGTTTCTGGTTGGAAATTCTACTATTTTGGTAGAAAATTCAACTTTTTTATTAAAAATTGAACTACTCATTTGTAAATTAAATTATTTGGTAAAAAATTAACTTTTCTATTGAAAATAATATTTCCGGTTTGAAAATTCAACTATTGTGTAAGCAATTCGTTTTTTTGGCTTCAAAATTCAACAATTTTGTTGAAAGTTCATGTACTTTTTGAAAATTTGTCTCTTCTGGTAAAAAATTAATTTTTTTGATAGAAAATTATTATTTTTTGGTTGAAAATTTAACTATTTGGTTAAGAACTCATCTTGTTTCAAAACTTATCCCTTTCAGTTGAAAATTCATGTATTTTTTTTGAAAACTCGTGTTTTGGTAGAAAACTAATCTTCTTGTTTAGAAACTCATCTTTGCAGGATAAAAATTCAGCTATTTGGTAAAAAAATCAACTATTTTGTTAAAGTAATCTTTCTTTGACGAAAATTCAACTGTCTTATTAAAAACTCGTCTTTTTGGCTTGGAAATTTGACTATTTTGTTAGAAGTTCAATTATTTGGTAGAAAATCTTTTCTGGTTGAAAATTCAAAAAATATGTTGAAAATTCAATACATTATGTGTTACTCTAAATGAAAAGGGACCAGATCGTTGCATTTATTTGAGGAGTTATAAGAGTTTTTGTGAGTCAATATCGAAATTGTCAATTTTTTATTGGGAAATCACAGTTCAATGTATGCTCTATCTGGTGATAATATACTTATATCCCAGAAGTGACTGAAAGTGGATAAATTTCAAGTTCGAAGAAAAAATACAACAGCTGCGCTTATGGAACTCGCCAACTTTGAATATTCTAGCTAAATCAATTTAATTTAAAAGCATTTATTCCCCTATTTTCGTTAAAAATCACCCTTTTTCCCATATTTCGATTATTTAGTCAATTTCTATGTTACTTTCGTTGGGGAAGGGGGGGGGGGTACCGAACTATGATCGTCAACGAGGGGGACGGAGACGGGGTCAAAAATATCCCAAAATTGGTAACGTCGTTTACGGACGGCCCCTAAGAATATCTACGAGTTGGAATGTTGACTAAACTACTGACCACTGACCTCTGACCTATGATCCTTCTTATTTGACACTTGAACCTTACCTTAAGCCTTAAACCACCCGCCTCTGACATCTCCCCCCCCCCCACCTTTGACTACTGACCTATGACCCCTCGCTTTAGACCTCTGACTTTTGATCCAAAATCAAATTTTTTACAAATCAGTGAATACATACGATCTAAAATTTGTTCCATTAGTCCATATTTCTAGATATCAGAAGATTACGTTTGGAAAACCGTTTGAAAGCCCTCAATATATGAAAAGTCGAACGATTTCCTCTCGTCGATAGGCTCTCTCTTCGGTAATATATTGAACTCCAGTACACTTTGAGATCTTGGCAATGGCCCTGACGAAGGCATATAGCCTGCATAATCACTTACAGAGAGCGATATTCATCGAAGAGTAAGATGCGTCCAAACGGAAAGGAAGTTGAACGTCAAAGAAATATTAGCCAAACCTGCTATAGAAATTTTATTTGGCAGAAAGCTTCTAGGATCAGGTTACGAATTGCGAATTACAAATTGTGTAGGTACAAGCCAGCTTCACCAGTATCGTCAACTTGACGTTGAGGCTATCGCCTCGAGGGTACCACCGCAATGTTTTCCTCTAATTTCACCCAAACAAACAGTCTGTTATAGATTTGCGAGAGCATACTCGTCAATTTATAACGAGCGGGCTTTTGTGTTGGCCAAAATGAATGTTTCGGTTCGTGAACTATAGACCAAACCGGCTAAAGAAAAGTGGGTGCTGTTACCACCCTCGAACGTTGCAGCTATTATCGCCCTATTCCCTATCCGCTGTTTGTGGATTCGCATTGAATATTTTCTATTTTTTTTTGCTTTTCGAGCAATTGAAGACAGCCTGTGTGGAAATTGCCCTGCTTGGCCTTTTTTAATTAGTGGCCCTCTAGAGGCTCCACAAAGACGGCCAACTGTGGAAAAGCCCAGCTGAACCCTCGCTGGGGCCAACTTAACCACTCTCTTTGCGCGTTTCAACAAATTTATAAGTTTGATCATCAGATCGAAAATAAACTAAAAAATTACTTCAAGAAGGAAGGTTCGATTGTTAAACAATCTTGACAAAAACGTTGTTAACATGCATTTTTTAACCTTTTTTTTACTTCGGATGTTTTTAACTATTGGTATGCTGGCTGGAGGCCCTACGGAGGCCCTTGCAAGGATCTATATGAGTGTCCCTTTGTTTGCCACAAAAAAATCCAGACCGATCACCAGATTAAAATTTGCTCATGAAATTTTTGAAGGACTTGTAACGATCAGTTTTCCAATTGATTTAATTGTTTAAAGTATTATGTTAAATGCAAATAGCGAAAAAAATGTGCATTCTTGCAATTTTATTTGTATACTCTTGTAAAAATCTTTTCTCTTATGCTTAGTATCACTTGAATTCAATTCAAAAAGGTGTATTCAAAAAAATTTGTTAATTTTTTAAAACAAATTATATAAAAAATGCACAGGGAGTACGTTTATAGACAGAAAGATATCGTTTGTTCATCCAATCACATATCTTTAAATTATGTTGACAGTTATGTTTACCGATGAAAATTTGTCATCCATTTGTTAATTTTATTTAAAAAATCATCGGTATTGTGAATTGTTTGTATAATTTGTTTATTAAATTAATAAATATTATTAAAAGACAAAAATGTATGAGGAAACATCATAGTCAATCTATGTAATTTGAAGAAAATGTAATGAAAAAATGATTTATTTTATCTATAAATGTACTCACAGTGCATTTGTTTACATAATTTATTTATAAAAGTAAACAAATAATATTCAATGAAATGTGCATTTGTTTATATAATTTGTTTATAACATAAACAAATTATATCGGTTGACAAAAATTCATTAGTAAACTTCACATTCAACATAATTTGAAGGAAAATGAATGAAAACAAATTCTGTCTACAAATGCGCTAACAATGCACTTGTTTATATAATTTTGTTTATACAGTGAACAATTAATATTCGACGGAAAAAATTTCATGACTAAGTATCACTGTCAATATATTTTCAAAACACTTTAATAGAAATAAATATCTCAACTTAAAAAAAACACAATTTCAAAATTGAAAGGCTTAAAATTGTGCAATTCCAAACATTGGAATCATATATACATGGCAATCTTGTTATATATTCTTTTTTTTCAACTCTTAATTTTCAATGTAAAATTTTGCAAATAAAATTGAAGTAGTTTCAGTTTAAAAATTATAATTAACAATTTGAATATTCTTAATCTTTAAGTGATTTTGACCTACCTAAAATAGTTGAAATTTTAAAGGGTTTGAATATAAAAAAGATTTAATATCACAATTATTCTCGGTTTGTAAAAATTATATCAATTTTAAATGAAGTTCAGATTCGTTTAATTTTTACCGTTGAAAAATCCAATTTTCATGGTTTATAATTGAAATTTTTTCCATTTTGAGCCGTCTAAATGTCGGTGAATTTATGTTTTGATTTTAGAACAAAATTTCTAATCAATTTTAATGTTGAAATATGATTTTTTGTATGTTATAACAGTTGAAAATTCTGGAATTGTAGACGCTTTGACTTTAAAATATTCAATTCAGATTTTAATTTACAAATTTTCAAATTTTAATAGCTCTAAATTGAAAATTAATTAATTTCAAAAGTTTTCAATTTTAGATTATTCAATTTTTAATTCTTTTAATTATAGAAATACAATTTCAATTTCTTCGAATTTTAAATGATACAATTTTCGAAATTCTAATCTGAAAATATTCCAATTTTTACGTTTTGAAATTGTTCTATTTTCGAAATTTTAATCTGGAATCATTGAATTTCGAAATTCTCCAATTCAAAATAAAATTTAATTTTGAACACTTTGAATTGAAAATGATACAAGTTCAATTCCTTTTCATTCCATTGGAAATATTGTCCTTTTAAAAAATTTCACCTAATCTAAAATTTTTTTATTTGAAACGTTTTCAATTCAAACACGTTCAATATATTTTTTTTGAATTCAAACGCTTTCAATTCGACATTATTAATTATTTTTTCAAACATTTTTTAAACTTATTATTAAAAAATTTGTCTTAAAATGGATTTTTAAATTGTTTATATTTTTAATGTTAGGAAATAAAAATCCAGATGTGTGAAAGCACCCTTCGTGCGCGTGCATTTACTGCTCGTCAGACTGCTCATAGAACATATTTTTAAAATGATTACCATCAGGTTCTTTGATTCCATATTCATGGGAAAAAAATTACAGTAATTTTTTAATTTTCCCGTACTTCCTAATTTCCTACTGGAAAAACACGATAATTGAGATGTTTGTGACAGAAATCAGGACACTCGGAATCCCTAGGGTGAGAAGTAATCGCCTGGGGGTAAGCAATCAGGAAAAACATAGGACACCCCTCCTCTCTTACTATATATATTTCTACACCAGTGCAATTCCGGATTTGTGTCCTGGAAGTCTTGGATTCTCTCAAGACCCTCAAATCGAACCTGTTCTGGACTTGGTGTTAATCAAGTGCGGGACTTTTTACGATCTTATACCAGGTTTGGAAAACAAGATCAAGAGGAAGAAACTTAGTTGGAAGAGAGGTGAAAGGGGAAAAAGAGGAAAAGTAAAAAGGGGTATGGGAGAGGGAATGAAGAAAATGCAGAATCTAGGGGATAAGGTGAACCAGGGAATGATTGAACGGGCGATCGACGGGAGTAGAGAAACTCCTCCAGGAGATGCTTGTGAAGGGAAAGGAAAGAGGGGGGGGGGTATCCTTCCGCTGTCCTGCCCAGATTAGATTGCCTACTCTCGTCTGGATAGGTGCTCGCACGAAATCACCCCAAATAAATATCTTGACCACTCTTCATCATCTTAATTTTATCTGAGAGCTTCATGCTTTCAATAAATCTATATACATTTCTATACAATAGAATCAACCTCAAAAACCAAAGATTAAATCAAATTGATTTATAACATTCATGATAGTTCTTGAGGGTGCTAAAAAAAGAAGTGTTGAGTTATGGAGAATATTCTCCTTATATTGTAGAAGAAAATAAACATTATATTTCATTCCTCAATAAGTAAAGAGTACTTTTTAAGGGTGAAAGAATTTTCTAGCCTTAAATTTTCAAAAAAAAATTCGAAAATTAAGAATATTCATTTTCACACCTAAAGCGGCCTAGCGGCACCTCTAAACCATTTTTGTTTAAATAATATAACATTTATGGCAGTATCTTTCACCAGAAGGAAGAAATTTAGGGGGTAGTGTTTTCAAAATTCAAAATAACACTTTTTTGGCACCTCATTGGGTGGACCAGAAAAAAGAGTTTTTATACAAAATTTCGGCCCTACGGATTATTCCTTTAGGTATTAAAGTAAACCCTGAGTTTTGGTAGAATTAGAACCCCCAGTCATTTTTTTAAAATAAAATACTTATTTAAGTTTAAGCTAGTACTTTAAAAATTAAAAATTGGATTACCGAACGAATCATAAATATATTGATAAAAATCGGTAAATTAATTAAAAAGTAAATTAGCTGTATGATAAAAGGCGTGTAAAATGAACTTTTGTTTAAATGCCCGTTAACGATGTCGATAGCATTAGCGAGTGAAAAATCTCTTCAACAATGTAGATTTATCCATTAAAACTTTTTAATTCTCCTCAGGTCCAATTGCAATATCTCGAGAAGCATTGATTCTTTGTTCGTGCTGTAGTGGACTTACGTGTTTCGACAATCGTAATTGGCAATTTCGAATTGTCTAATAAATTCAATTTATTACTTTATAATTATTGAGAAATTGCTCAATCATTTGCAGCATGAGATTTTTTAAGCAATAAAAAATTATAATTGTTATAAACTATTATGACAAAATTGATATATTCACTATTTTCTGCAAATGTGTCTTAAAATGCCTTAAAATGTCCTAATTCTAATTTATAACTATAAATCTTTATAGAAATTTATCTTTATTGTTATTTCAAATAACCATTAACCAACAACATGAAATTTTTCAGGGGAGCAAAAAAGCATTCTGTAAAATAGAAATCACTATTTAAAGATAAAAGAAAAGTCCACCTCCAAACTGAAATGTTTCTAAATAAAGACTAAAAATTCCTAACATTCGAGTCGACAGTAGATTGTGATACAAAATTCAATTTTCTCTCGAAGGAAATCGAAATAAAAAACATAATTTCGCGATATTAAGTATCTGAATACGGGTAAATAAATTTTGATGTAAAAAAGTTAACCAATTCCGACAAAATTGACCAAGAATTTTGAGATTAAAAATGTCATGGGTTTTCCAAATCGGTTTTGGATAGTTACTAAAAATAGAATTTTCAGTTTTTTGCAAAAGGAAATACTTGTTCCTGAGATATGGCGATGCTAAATGAGAATAAAAAATGTTCGAGCCAAACAAATTATCCTGTTGCAGGATAATCAATATTGAAGATCGCGATATCACAGTATGGCAGACATTTTTTACTACAAATCCGGAAAAATAAGAATATATATATATTTTTTTATTTAATGTTAATCATTTAAAGAAATATTTGACGATGAGTAGTTGAAGAAAACTATTACTACGTTTAAATTTTATTAATATTTAAAAAAATGAGATTTCCAAAAAATCTTTTTATCAGAATGTGTATTTGATTATTTAAAGAATTTTTTATGCAATAAACTGAATTTTCTATAAAAATTTTGGTTATCTCATCAATCAGTACTGTGGTATTCCTAATATGAACATAGTTCTTCTTATATAAACAGAATACACATTTCCTTTGAAATTTTTTAATCGGTACTGGTGGGTCATAAAATGTTCAACAATACGTCGATCGATGCGTCTCAAAGATGCGAACAAATACACTACATATAATATTGTTGTTTTTTGAATATTAAGAAATTTTTCTCATGTAAACAGAATAAACCATTTTTTGAAACTTCATAAATCGGTATTAGTAGGTCATACAATTTTCAACAATAGGTCAATCTATGCATCTCCAACACGCGAACAAATGCACTAGTTACAGTATTGTTGTATATTGAATATCAAACAAATTTTTCTCATATAAACAGGGTAAAATTTTTTGTTTGAAATCTCTAAACTAAAAATAAACACTTCTAAATGGCCGATCTAGCTCAAAGTCCTATCAGTTTGTGATGACCTACCTTTTCAAATGTACTACTTTTGACATACTTTGATATAATTCGACCCCAGGAGCTTCAAAATATAATCCTTAATATAAAATCTCTAAACGATATTGTCGTTTTCGATTCTGACGATTTTCGAGAGTAACACGGTGGTAACGTTTTCTTGCTGTAGGCCGCTCATATTCAACAGTAGTGTGTGTCTGTGTGTGGTACTGCATTTGGAATCAGTGATGCTAACTGAGTCGCCTTTATCTGCGTATGTTTGAATTGTAATATAGTTGATTGGCTGTAGTACGCGCCCGTGTTTGAATTCCCAATGAGGACGCGAACTAGAACCAATAAGCGCCATTCTATCGAAGCATGCGCATGTCAAGGTGGTCTTTTCGGGATCACTTAGTTCGAGTTCGATAATAATACGTCACGTGTTTTTTCGTATTTGGTAATGCGTGGCTCAGTGTTGCCAACCGTTGCACGGTAAAGTCTGTAAAAGAACTAATGAACCATAACCTCAATTGTGATGGTAGTCTGTTTTTAAACTGTTTACGCAAACAAGAAATTTTCAAATTAATCATTTTTACGCTCTGTAACTGTGATTTCTATCATGGTTTAATTATATTTATCATATTAAATATCATTTTCGAAACTCGTGTACGTTTTGGTTCTACTTTCCCTATAGGATTGAAATCTCCATTTCCTTATAGTGACACATTCGAATAATTATTTTTTTTTTCGGTTTGAATAGAAGTATATCAGAGATCTGTGTATGTCTACAGATCAAAAATTTTATAATTTAAGAAGATGTTCAAATTAAGAATTTTTACGCTCTCAATAAGCACTCCTATTAAAAAAAACACCGATACTTTAAGAAATTGATTTTGATAATTCGAATGTATTTCAAAGAAGTTCAAAGACTATAAGGTATTTTTTTTTATCCAAGGAAAAAAATTGATATATTGTGGGAAAATCTTTCAAACAATTTCAGTAGATTCCGAAGAATTTTTTATTTATTTGGATAATTTGAAGGAATTTTAAAAAAAGACTGGGAATATTTTAGGGCACTTGAAAAGAATCCAAAGCATTTGAAAGAGATGTCAATAATTTCAATGAATGCCAACAGATTTTAAAGGGTTTGAAATATTTTAGGATATTTTAACAGATTTCAAGGAATTTTCAACCGATTTTATTAATTTAATTGATTCGAAAGGATTTGTTAAGGAATCTTTCAAGATTAGGAATATTTTAGGGTATTTCAAAAGAATCCAAGGTATTTCCAAGAGATTGCAACAATTTGAAGGAATTTCAAAAATATGTAAAGAATTTGTAAACTTTTAGAGGTTTCTTGAAGATTCCAAGGATTTTTCATTTGATTTCAGTGCTTTAATTGATTTCAGAGGATTATGAAATATTCTAGAGTAATTTAAAAGATTCCTTGGAATTTTTGATTTATTTTGATAATTTGAAGAAATTTTAAAAGACTGGGAATATTTTAGGGCATTTGAAATGAATCCAAAGCATTTGAAAGAGATGTCAATAATTTCAATGAATGCCAACAGATTTTAAAGGGGTTGAAATATTTTAGGATATTTTAACAGACTCCAAAGCATTTCCAAGAGATTTCAATAATTTTGAGGAATTTCAAAAAATGGTAAAGGATTTGAGAACTTTAACAGTATTTTAAAAGATGTCAAGACATTTTCGTAAGCTTTAAAAAGTTTCAAGTGATTTTTAAAGATTCAAAGGATTTCAATGATTTGAAAGAGTTTCAAAGGATTGAAAATATTTTAGGGTGCTTTTAAAAATTGCAAGGGATTTTGAAAAGTTTAAAAAATTTCAAGGAATTCTAAAATATTGTGAAGGATTTTAAATATCTTAGGGTATTTTGAAAGATCCTATGAATTTTTGAATTGATTTCAGTAATTTAATGTTACTCATAGGATTTGAATTATTTTATGGTATTTTAGAAGATCTAAAGCATTTTCAAGAGCTTTAAAATGTTTCAATTGATTTCCAAAGGTTTGAAAGGATTTGATAACTTTAACCGTATTTCAAAATATTATAAGGAATGTTCAATTGGTTTCAGAGGATTTGAAATATTTTAGAGTATTTAAAAATATTCTAAAGCATTTTCAAGAGATTTGACAAAATTTGCATGGGGTATTGTATCGAAGAGTTTTCTAAAATTTCGAAAATATAGATCGATTTAATAGGACCTATGCCAGGTTTTAGGGTATATCAAAAGATTTCAAGGAATTTTGAATTTATTTCGGTAACCTAATAGGATTTGCAATGATTTAAAATATTATTAAGTATTTCTAAAGACTTTAATGCACTTTCAAGATATTATTAATTTTTCAGGGAATTTTAAAGGCTTTGAATGACTTTAAGAGGAATGAACAAATTTTTCTGAGAGTTCAAAGAATTTGTTTACAACTTTGGAATATATGAAACTATTTCATAGGACTTGCGAGGTTTCAATGTATTTTAGAATATTTAAATGAATTTTATGAGATATCCGAAGATTTCAATGATTTTAATGGATTTTAAAAGCTCCCAAGGTATTTTCAAAAATTTTCCAGGATTCAAGAAAATACTTTAAAATTTCATATAATTTCACGGGATTTTATAATATTTCACTGTACTTTAAGAAATTCATTCACAAGAAGTGAGGGTTTTTTTTAGGTTTTCACAGATTTGTAGAGATTTTCAAATATGTTTTGCAATTAATTTCAATTCACCCTGAATTGTTACTCATTTATTCAGAATTATTTTATTATGTCTTTCGAATTTTGTTAATTTACCTGAATTCTTTTGAATTAAATCAATAATTCTATTCTGTTCAATGGATATTTTTTTTCAGTTTGTGTTTAATTCGTCTTGAAGTGTTTTAAACTTATTTTGAATTCTTCAACATTCAATACAATTCTTTTGAATTCCCTTGTATTTTTCCAAAATCATTTTAAAATCACTAAAATCAATTACATTTTTTGGAGTTTTAAATTTTAACTTTAATTCTTTGAAGTTTTATGAATTTTTCGAAATGCTTTCAAATCCAAAAGAACATCAGTCACACTATTGATGCATATATTTACTTTAAGTCACTTTTTGGATTAGAAATGAGTCTTGCTGCAAAAAACGTCGAATTAAAAATTATTGCTGCGCACTCCCGAGATATTCTCTGGACATCTGCTTTTAGACAACTTCGCATTCAAAATACAATACTTTCGAATAATTTTCAATCCGACGTTTTTTGTAGGGCAATTTCTCTGCTTTTTTCGGTTTGAATAGTTCACTATTCTTAAATAAATTAGGCTGTAGCCGCCCTTAGAATAATAAACTACAAATGCAGGCCTCGGGCTCAAAACACACTATTGACACTATTTGACACTTTTTTCAAGCGATGACGCTGTTTTGCTACTATTTTGAAAAAAGACACTAAAGACACTATTTTCCAATTGAAAACACGAATTTATCAACCAATATAGATTTTTTGAAGAATAAAAAATGTACAGATTTTCGCAGAAGGAAAAAAAATATATTGTTGGAAAAGTTTTTGTTTAATTTAGCTTTTAATAAGAAAGATACTGTAACGTTTATAAAGGCCTGGAAAGTTCTATCGACAGGATAATTTTCTTCTTATAATAAAAGAATTTAATCATTTTGACGTAAACAACAGATACGATAAAAATGTTCACACAAAAATGTTCATGTATAAAAAAGTTATACTAAAATACATTTTACTTTTTCGTAATAACGTGCATCATTTATGATAAAAATTAGAAAATTAATTTTTCATGAAAAAAATTCACCACATCTCTCAATGCATAATAAAATATTAGTGGCGAATGGATTACTATAGAGTATAAACAGAAATAATTGCGGAGCAAATAGACAATTTAAAAATTTGTTATCATATTTCTTGAAAACTGAAGGATTGGTAATTACTGCCACTATTCTATGTATCATTCATTTTTTAAAACTTTGTAAAGCTTATATAATAATGAAAATTAATATTATTCGCAGTATTCGTCAATTTGAAATTTATGTGCTCATATACATGTAAAAACGAATAATTCACAATTTATTTTATAAATAACATTTCTTTTAATTTAGAAAATAAAAAATGTATTACGCCAATACCCGGGTGGAAATTTAAGTCGGGGGCTGGCCATTTTCCGGCTGGAGAGCCCGACTTTAAGTCGGGCTGTGACCGGGGTTTCTGGTCGGAATCCGGCCAGCATCGTCACGCTGCGCTGGCCAGCGTCCGGCCATGAAGCAAGGCCGTGATATGGCTGGACTGCCCGACCGTGGCCCGGCCAAGATCAATTGGTGTTGTAGTAGATTTAAATTAATTGGGTTTAAATTTTATGTAGAGCATATGCCACTTAGTTACAAGATCAATTTTATTTTTATTTTTTTTGTATAATAAAGACGTTCGTGGACCAGGGACGATAAAATTAATTAACTGGTACACATACGAGTCATCATCGCTTGCCATTTTTACACTGCAAAAGAAATATTTACATTTATTAATCATGCATCCATCTATCATGCTAGAAAAATTAAATAATACCATTTTATACTTTTAATTGGAAGGTACGAATCAATTTGCATATCGTCACATTGAATATTTTAAATTCTGATACCTTCTTATATATTCAAATCTATGTATGTGTAAATTTAATATTACACTTGTTTTAACTTTAACATTAAATATGGAATATATAAAATAATGATGATAATGAAGCATTCGATACATTTATTTTCAATTGACATATTTAATAAGATCAGGCCAAATTTCAAAAAATAGTTTCAAAATAGTGTTCTCAAATTTTTAAAGTATAAAACTTATTTATAAGAAGCTATCTATCAAGCAAAATTGACGAATTTTTAAGACGACAGTTTTATTTTTAACCCGAAAAGTTGAATTTTCAACAAAAAGGTTCATTTGCAACCGAGAAAGATCAATTTTCTAACAAAAAAACTGAACTTTCAATTCGAAAGGACGAATTCTCTATCCAAAAAGACGAATGTTCAACAAAGCAGTTAAATTTTCAACTAAAAAATATAAATTCTCGACGAAAAATGTAATAGTTTATGAGTCAACCAACAAATATTTTTATTTCTAATAAAAACAGTATAATAAACGACATCCAAAACGGATTCATTTCCAACCAAAAAAGACGGATTTTCTACAAAAGTGTTGAATTGTCAACCAAGAAAGATTTGTCAGTCGAGAGAGAACAAGGATTTTAACCAAACTCGAGATCAAACTGTTACATTCTTCAAGCCAAAAAACGAATTTTCTACAAAACATTTGACTTTTAAACTAGAAACATGAATTGTCAAAAAAGAAGTTCATTGTCAACCAAAAAAGATAAATAGTAAACCAAATAGTTGAGTTTTTAACCAAATAGTTGAATTTTCAACAAAAAAGTTCATTTTAAACCAAGAAAGCTGAATTTTCTACGAAAAAAATGAATTTTCTATCCAAAAAGACGAATGTTCAACGAAACAGTCGAATTTGCGACCAAAAAAGATTACTTTTTCACAGAATAGTAGAATTTTCGACATAATAATTGAATTGTGAACAAAAAAGTCAAATTTTTCTCCAAGTAGTTAAAATTTCAAACAAAAAAAGAATAAACTCCAACCAAATAGTTGAATTTTTCACCAAATTGTTAAATTTTTTTAGCCAAAAAGATTAATTTTCTACAAAACATTTGACTTTCAAACCCGCAAAGATGAATTTTTAACAAAAATGATAATTTTTAACAAACAAAGATCAATTTGCAACCAAATATTTTTTGAATTTTTCACCGAACAGTTACATTTTCAACCAAATGGTTAATTTTTCAATTAGAAAAAAAAAATTTTTAGACGATAGTTGAAATTTTAACACCAAAAGTTTTATTTTCGACAAAGAGGTAATTTTCAAGCAAGAAAGATGAATTTTGTACCAAAATGGATGAATTTTTTACAAAAAAGTTTTAATTTTTATCCAAACGGAGCAAACTTCTATCCAAAAAGACGAATGTTTAACAAAATAGTTGAATTTTCAACAGAAGGGTCAAATTTTCAAAGAAAAAAAAATTACAACCGAGTTGAATTTTCAACAAAATAATTAAATTATGAACTGAATAGTTGATTTTTCAATCAAAAAGACGAGTTTTTTAGAAGACAGATGAATTTTCAACCCGAAAGTGAAGAAATAGTGGCATTAGCGGAAACTTGTGAGAAAATAGTGTTTATAGAGTCATTTTCTTCAAAATAGTAGCAAAATAGTGTCATCATTAAAAAAAAGTGTCAAATAGTGTAATTAGTGCAGTGAGTCCGAAGTCTGTAAGATGGATAAACCAATACTAAACCCTTATGGTGAAAAAGTATAATGGTAGGAAATTAATTGTTGGCATACTAATGCTCGAAAAATTATTAGGTTAATTATTGGCCTAAATAATTTTCTCAAGAATATTCTGAATATACGTTGATTCTTATAATAAAATCTTTCACATGGGTATTTATCCTATATATATCACAAAATACTTCAGAAAACAATCAATAATTTTGGAAGGCGAAAAGGCGCACGTGAAAGAATATAATGGTGAATTCTCAAGTAGTGTTACTACAGGTTTTAAATAAAGCAAATAAAAATTGTTTTCAAACATTTGAAAGCTAGAAAATGGGCAGGAAACAAACCTAGAATAAACGAAACAATCCAAATAAGTAAAGAAGGTAAAAAAGATCACATAACCTATAAACCTTCGTATAATTGTATACTTTCTTTATTCCTTAAATCCTAACACATTGAATCAAAACCAATACTTCTTACCTCCTCGTCAAATTTACATTTTCCAAATCACTACTTTAAACAATTGTTAGGGTTTCCAATTACTTTTATTTAACAAAATAAAGCCAAACGGCCAAACAGACGTGATGAATGTAACGTGATCATGAATGTACATATGATGCCGGTCGATGCAAGTCGAAAGAATTTGACTTCGATCACGTGGTCCGGCGCCACCTTTTCTTTTGACTTTTTGAATTGCATTTCAATAAAAATCTTCCAATTATAATTTAATTTCCAGCCAAAAAGTCTACGTCGATGGAATGAGCAGACGACAAAAGTCTCGAAACTGCGAGATTTCCGGCGCGATTTTCAAATTACCATAATAAAAATTTCGGAACTATATACTTAATCAATGTGACTGATTTTAAAGTCACGCCAAAAATCTCGCTGTTTCGAGACTTTTGTCGTCTGCTCTTCATCACATCTAATGCTACTTTACTTTTCAATGCCACCAACATAGTCTTTTTGATTGGAAATTAAATTATAATATTTTTCACGTACAATTTTGAATTAAAAATTGATTAGTACAATAGGGTTTTATTTTATTCTGTAATATTTGAAAGTTCTTCTAATAGTAATATTATATATTTTAGGTATTATATTATTTAAAATCTTTTATTATGCTCGTGAAACAATTATAAATTTGGTATCTGTATTATATTTTTTGCCATCATTGATTTATAATTTTCATTATCGTCCCTATTTAAAAATGTTTGCTATATATTTATCATAATTCGAGATTTGTATACTTGTCCATTTCTTAATAAAATCAGAAAAAATAATCAAGGTATAAACAGGGTTTTATAATTGAATTATGCTCACGAAACTGCTGTTTGGTTATACTGTTTTCACTTCGGGTTCTTTACTGTAATCAGCAATCAAAAGCGCTCACTTTAAAAGAAAGTGTTCGTTTGCTACCATCATCCGACTAGGCATTTATTCATAATATTTGCCAAATCAGCGCCCGGCCAGCTACCGTCTGAGAATTTGATCATAAGATTTGCCCGACCAGAGCCCAGCCAGCTCCCGACTGTGTTTTTGACAAAAAATTTGCCTAGCCAGTCTTCGACCAGCGCACGGCTAGGCTCTCAAAAAACAAACATAGCCCGGCCAGCCACCGACCAGCAACCTTGTTGTGCCAGGGCTAGCCCGGGCTATTTCCACACGGGTACATACATACATTGACTAGCAGTTCGAACTCGAAAGTTCATTGCCTCACTACCCGATTCGGGTAGTGTTTCTAGGTGGATATTTACTACCAATGTGGGCCCACCACACCCACGACGGGCCAACAGCAACGCAGTATTCCTGAACGGGCACCCATCCAAGTACTAATCGCGCCCAACAATGCTTAACTTCAGTGATCCACACGGGTATAATTTACAAATAAGTTAAATGTTAAACAAATTTAAGAGCCGATTATAATAAATTGAATTATATTCACAATTTTTTCAAGATGATAACGGTTGCAGAATTTACCTACAAATAAATTATGAGAAATCCATTACTCCTTTAGCTTCAACAGGGAAAAATATGAAAAGGAGCTCCTTATTGAAGGCTACGTACATCATCCTGTAGTGCCTTCTAATTATTTGTTGCGAATATTTTGTAAAATTAATTAAATATAAATAACATAGAAAAAATAAGTATTTGGTTTATTCTTCTTCAAAAAAAAATTAGTAGGCGCGCGCCTTGGCGCGCGCAAGACTACTAGTTTAAAAAAAATGTCCGTGTGTGTATGTAACTTTTTTCTGTTCCCAGTATCTCGAAAAGTAAAAGCGCTACATTTGATCATGAAATTTGGACGAATTGTAGCTCCGATAGATATTCAGGTCCCATAGGATTTTGAACTAGATCGGCCATTTAGAAGTGTTTTTTTGTGTTTAGAGGTACAAAAGAAATGTTAGCTTGTTTATATGAGAAAAACGTTGTTCATGTCCAAAATAAAGCAATACGATATTTAGTATATTTGTTCGCATCTTCGAGACGCACCGATCGACCTATTTTTAAACCTTTTACGGCCCACCAGTACAGATTTCTTAAGTTTCAGAAAAATATGTGTGTTCTGTTTGTATAAGAAAAACTTCGTTTATATTAGGAATATCTTCGTTCGTATCTTCAAAACACTTTGAATGACTTTTGACGAACCTTCCATGACCACTTACGATCTAGCAATACCGATTTATAAATTCAAATGACATATTGTTTATCTTCTTCATATGAGGGAAAACTTTTTCAATATTCGGAATGCAACAGTAATGTATTTGATGTATTTGTTCGCGTCTTCGAGACGCATCGACTGCCCAATTGAGGAACTTTTCATGACCTACCATAACCTACCAATATCGCTTTCAAATTTTCTAACAAAATTATTTATTCTGTTTTTAAGTGGATTTTTTGTATTGGAAATATAAAAGTACTGTATTTGATGTAATTGTTCGCGTCTTCGAGACGCGTGGATTGACCTATTGATGAACATTCGATGAACATTCTTGATCAATCAATAGCGGCTTAGAAAGTTTGAAAAAAGGTTACATTGTTTATATAAAGAAAACTGTTTCTTTTTAATTTGGTATATAACACTATAGTATGTTAAAAAGTTACTCGTTGTAACAAAACACATCGATTAACATTTTGATGGGCTCTCTGCTTTTTTGAAAATAATATTTTCGGTAAGACAGAAACATAAGCTTCAAAAAATATTAAAAGTCTCAATTTTTTCTTTTGTTAGAGAAAACCCTCCCTCTATGAGGAAGCAAAGTGTTAATGAAATAAACACAAATAATTACACCTATAGTGAATACACTCATAGCACTTTACAGCAGTATTGTATTTTCGAGCTCCTGGAGACAAATTATATCGAAATATGTCTATAAAGTAGATTTGAAAATTTAGGCTATTACAAATCTCCCTCTATGAGGAAGCAAAAATTTAAGGCAGATTCGCTTCAAGTACATAAATATGAACGAAAATTAATTTAAACATCGGCTTTCTTCTTATAATGCTGATCGTTTCTCAAGAACTAGAACTACGGAGTAAATTCCGGATCCATCCTGATGTGCGGCACTAAATGACTAGATAACAAATCTTCCTTTTCCAAAGAAAAGAAATTCCCTGCAAGGATGTGAAAATGATTTCCACAAAAAGCAAATGTGTGGAAAATGTATTCCTAAAGTATTAAACTGATTTTTGCTAGTAGATGGAAAAGACAAGGAGCAATGATAATAAATCATGGCATGATATAGGTTGGCAGGGTGTCAGACTAGTAAGACGTTGAGGACACACCCTTGGTAAGGATAGCAAGTAGATCCCATTAGGTACCCTGAATTCTGTGGCACGCTTCGTATCATGTGCCAATACACTTTACGCCCTTAGCAGGGGTCATCAATCAATTACGGAATGGCTTCTCGACGCAATCACGGTTTATCATCCATTATTCGATTCCATTTCATTAGGTCTATCTATCAGTGAGAAGCAGCGTTCCGCATCTGAATTACATGATGTTCTCTTAACTCCTTGACAGGGAAATTTGTTTCCTGTTACATGGAAACCAAGGCCAATAAATTCTTGTCTCCTTCCGTCATTTGGTAGCCAACTTTAGATGCAAAACTCCACCCTCTGGTCCTTCAGCTTCAAGGCAGAGGGTGATGTTCAAACTCAGATGAGAAATTTTATTCTTCGTAATTTCGAGATATTTTGAAGGATGATTTATACATTTCAAGAAGGTTTCTTTAAATTAGGAGTTTCAAACTCTATCTTGGGTTAAGCTAGTTCCTTTGTCGCTCGAGAAAGACATTTTCAGTTTACTCATTCAATTTCAGAATGATTTCTTTAAAAAAAGACAGATTAAATAGGCATCATCATATTGGGAAGGAAATTTTACCAGCTGATATAGCTCTATGGAAGCTTTTTAACGGTGAAAATTTTCTAACTATATTTTTTTACATATCTCGACATAATTCGAAATCAGGAGATCAAAAGTGATGTATTTGAAAAAATTCCCGCGTGTATGTGTGTGTATCAACACTACTCTTTTCAGATCTGCAATTTCGACTATATTGAGGAACAATAAAAGTTATACGTAGAGTTTAATGAAATACGTACTTTTTTCAACAAGAAAGGTTGAGGTTGATTCATTAAATATCGTGAGAATGACAACAAAGAATTGGAAAAATTCGCAATATTTCAGAATTTCTGTCACAATATTGGCAGTAATACCAGAAACTGTAAACCGAATTTTTTCAAACACGGGGCGGTATTTAATTGATATAATTCTATAGAATGTTCATAGCTATCTCTATACAAAAATTTTCATCTTTAAAAATTTTGGAATTTTTCGTTTATAAGTTTTTTTTTTAAATATTAGAAATATAGCAACATAATAAGTATTGAATTTCTTCATTTTGACCAGATGAATCGATTGATGTATTTACAAACATTCAGTTTCAAATATTGTAATATTTTAAGTACTAAATACAAAACATATAATGAACGCGTCCAATAAGGTGGTCCAAAAATTCAACTTCCGATTTTTAGTGATCGATCCCCCCAATTGGTTCGTTTTCCCGAGAAAGAGATTCCACATTTCTTTGTTTTGAATCGGTCAACTTAACCCCTGCCCCCCCGCGCTTTTGAAATTAACATGGGTTTCTAAATAGGAAAAGCTCGTTTTTCGAAAAAATTTTAAAAAGAAGTACTTATTATTGACTTTTTGTAAATTAAAGTTTAGTCGCATCTTAAGGAATGTTTCAAGAATAATTTCCACCTAATACATTTTAAATTTGACTACCGAACACCCTTTTATTGTGCCCGGAAATTGTCTCAAAAAATTAAAAATAGCAGTTTTATGTCACATTCATTCTAAAGACGGTATTTTTTCGAATTTTTTCAACATCAATTATTTTTGCTTGATAAGCGACAAGTTTCAAAGTATTTTTCAACTAATTTTTAATTGATTAAACAATTATTATTTCTTTAAATGATATTTTATCCCAGTAAATCGTGCAAAGTTACTATTTTTCGGGATAAATTATGTAGTTGATGGATGTCAAAAATAATAATATATGTTTAACATATTTTGCAATTGTTTAAACAATTTCTTTTGTATAATTTTTTCTTTGCGAAATGATGAAAAGTTAGTATTTTCTGGAATTAATGACATAATTAAAATTGTTTTGTTCAGGATTTTTGGCAATTATTTAAATAATCTCTATTTGTTTAACCAATTTTTTCCCTATAAATCTTGAAAAGTTATTCTTTTCTGGAATTAATGACGCAGTTGATGAATGTTAAGATTGATATTTTTTACGAAAGATAGTTTTAAATTATTTAAACAATTAAAATAACTCTAAATGAAATCGATCTGAAAAAATAATTATCCATAACGTAACTGAATTTTTTTAAATTAGGGCATAAGTTTTCTAATAAGAAAATACTGAATAATAAGTGATAGAGTGTAAGAGATTCGAAAAAACTAGAATTTTCTTCATTTTTTCTAGGAAAAGGCCCGAGTGAATGCTTATTAATTATTTCAACAATTGCAAACTGTCTTTCAGAAAAAATATGACTCTGAGAATTCATTAACTGCGTTATTAATTCCAGTAAGTAGTAAGTTTTCAAGATTTATAGGAGAAAAAAATTATTCAAACAAATGAAAAGAGTTTAGATACGCCAAATATCGTTAAAAATATATTACTTTTAAAATTCCTTAATGATGCCATTATTTACAGAAAATAATAACTTTATACGATTTAAAGATGAAAAATGGTTTATAAAAATTAAAATTGTTTAAATAATTATTATCCAATATGTTATAAAAGAAATATTAGTCTTGACAGTCATCAACTGTATAATGTATCCCAAAAATTAATAAATGTTCACGATTTACGGGGAGAAATAACTTTTTTAAACAAATAATAATTATTTAAACAATTTAAAAATAGTTTTAAAAATACTTGGAAACTTGTCACTTATTGATTAGAAATAATTCGTGTTGAAAAGATTCCAAAAAATACAGTCTTTAGCATGAATTTGACATAAAACTGCTATTTTGCAATTGATTAAACAATTCAAAGTTAGTTTTAAAAATACTTGGAAACTTGTCACTTACTGAATAGAAATAATTCGTGTTGAAAAGATTCCAAAAAATACAGTCTTTAGCATAGCATGATAATGTGCAATAAAACTGCTAATTTGCAATTGTTTAAATAATTCAAAATTAGTTCCAAAAATACTTGGAAACTTGTCACGTATTGAACAGAAATAATTCGTGTTGAAAATATTCTAACAAATACAGTCTTTAGCATGAATTTGACATAAAACTGCTATTTTGCATTTTTTGGGGCATGTCCCGAGCACAATACAAATGGATTGCGGGTGTAGAAATTAAAAGTCATTGCGTGGAAATTATTCCTTGAAGATTCTTCAAAAGATGAATAAACTTTAGTTTACAAAAAGTTAAAAGCAAGTACTTCTTTTTCCATATTTTCGAAAATCGAGCTTTTCCCATTAAAAACCTTATGTTAATTACAAAAGCCCGGAGCACGGGTTAATGTTGCACGTTTTGAAAAAAGGGAATTCCTTTTTCCGGAAAACGAAAAAATTTGGGGGAGGGGGGATCGATTTACAAAAATCGAAAGTCGAATTTTTACAGGTATAAATTTGTCTTTTCATTTGGAAGTTTAATAAAATTCTATAATTAATTAACTTCTTTTTCTTTTTAACTTAACCAATCTTCATTTTCTTGATTTGTTTCTTTCTTAAAAATCTCCGAATTTCGTTTCTTGCAAATAGTTTGCAAAGCAGTTTCTCTTGATAATTTTTTTAAATAGCCCTAATTCGCTTTCCCAACATCCTAACTATTCTAAATAATAAGAAATACAAAATTTATTAACAAGATCGAAGTATTATTTTACGAAAAGACTCACCTCATGACGATTATTTTCTTTCGCTCAGGAAAATTCTCTCCACATTTTTCTGTTTTCACTAATTTCAATGAAAGCCAAATGAACGAGTTTTGTTCCTTCATAAACTCCACTATGAAAAAAATTAATAAAATTCTTATTGAATAAAAAATAATAAACACAATATATTATAGATTGTTTATTGTTTGTTTTTAGCACTTTATGATAAACACTGAGTTCAAGTTGAGCAAAAAACCACAGCCTAACAACACTGATAAATTTTCGTAGTATTTTTTCTAATGCTCGAAAGTTTTAAGCCAATATGAGAGACAAAATGGGGAAGATACGCCACGGGTCCGCTAACGCGACTGAGAGAATGCGGTTCAGATCCACGTGGATCTGAAACCACCCCACAATATATACATCACGTTTAGCATCTTCCGTGGCACATGCGCGAATCTCGCTTGATTTAAATCAGTTTTCGAGCTATGTCACCTTGTTACGACCCATTAAGCACGCATTTATATCACCCGCCCTATCTTGAAAGGAGATCCGATCTCATAAAATGAAGCTGTTAGATATTATTAAATTTCAACAGGAACCAATTTTCACTTTCCACTTATGATTTTTATCTGATTTTTTATTTTTCTACTTTTGATTTTTTAGTCTTATTCTACTACACAGGAGTCATCAACCTTAATTTTTTCAAATAAAAATCAGTCTGAGAAGAATCTGCCTGTTCTGCCCGCTCAACCCTTACTCTCCCCCTTTGCTGACCGTCTACTGCTCTAAAATATCTTTTCCCTCTCCCTCTCCCTCTCCCTCTCCCTCTCCCTCTCCCTCTCCCTCTCCCTCTCCCTCTCCCTCTCCCTCTCCCCTCTC